>JACEGR010001953.1:0-145642 GCA_014170235.1 Listronotus bonariensis | reverse complement strand
TTGACTATATCGATTTAATTTTTCTCTGACTTTATTTGAAGATGATAAAAAAACTAATAACACGTTTTCATTGGCACTTTTTAGGTACTACATGATGGTATTTCTGGATTTTATACCCTGACGTTTCGTTTTCAAGAAACCATCATCAACTTTATTTTTTTATGGCTCGAAAAAAGTACCTCCCTGTATCTGATCCCATTTTTTATTACAAATTCAACGATGTATCACATGTCATATTTTAATTTTTAGTTAAAGAAAAATTGCATTTTTTCTATTTTTTTTAAGTTATTTTTAAGTAGGCCTTGCAAACAAATGCTTGGACGTTAATACCTGTTACCGTATCTGTAACATAATTTAATATCATTATAAAATGGTATTTGTCCTTATTACCTGTTGTCGATTGTTGTTTTTGTAGCAATTGTTCTTATTGTTACTGTTGTCTCTATTATTGTTTATTGGTGAATAGCTAATATCTTATTGTATTATTACGGTCGAATATGCAGGATGGCCATTATAGCCATGAAGATAAGTTTGACATGCTAACATGCTACATTTTGTGCTGCAAAAATAAATGAAGGTATCATTTCTGCAGTTAATGAATTATGGTAAATACATGGACCTGGTATTTTAGTTCCTTAAAATTCCACACCACATATTAAACCCAAAACGTTCTTGATGTTTCGATATTTTTCTTAACACGCGGATTTTGTTGAGCCTAGTAATGCGTATTGCGTATAAAGACAACAGTAACAATAAGAACAATTGCTCTAAAAACAACAACTTGACAAACAGAGTAATAACGGACAAATACTATTTTATCACGATGATAATTAATTATGTTGCAGATACTGGTAACGAGGTATTAACGTCCAAGCATTTGTTTGCAAGGCCTACTTAAAAATAACTTTAAAAATAGAAAAATGCACTATTTTCTTTTAACTAAAAATAAAAATATGACATGTGATACATCGTTAAATTTGTAATAAAAAAATGGGATCAGATACAGGGTGTACTTTTTTTCTCGAGACATATAATAAAAAAATAAAGTTGATGATGGTTTCTTGAAAACGAAACGGTATAAAACTAAAAATACCATCATAGCTAAAAGTTCAATGCAATGTTAGTTTTTATATCTCTTTCAAATAAAGCCAGAAAAAATAAAATCAATATAGGCAAATTTTCGTTTTTGCCAATATCTCCAGCACGCCATCAAAATTTATCAAGCTTTAAACGGCATGTAAATAAGTTTTTTAAAAAACACAACTTTTTCCTAATTTAACCCGGAAGCTTTATCTCCTCCAATAAGTACTCAGATTCCCATGCTTAGGATCCTTAATACCATATAAAGGATTTACAGAGGATATTAGACGTAGAAACATTATAGTTTATGTTTATTTTAAAAATATATAGTAAGATTTTTGCGATTTTGTAATCGATTTCAAAAAGAAGAAAGTTTTCAGTTCGCCTCGTATATTTTGTGTGTGTATGTTACACGATTAGAAGAAAATATTTAATTTTGTATAAACCTCTTATCAAAATATGCAAATACCTATTTACGATTCCTTCACTATAATATCAATTCAGAGAAAATTATTCATTAATGGTATGTCAATCGGACCACTGAAAGCAATGGACGGTTGGTAGAATCTGCCTGAAGCAATTTTGGCAAACACTCAATATCCGCACAACTTCAAACATGGTGCTATAACTTTTCTAAATATACTTAAGCAATGCAGACATATGAGTCCCCTCCCTTTTCTCAACAGTAAGGTGTCCCAGACATTGCCTATAGAATGTATGATAACTCAGGCAGGACGCAACAATATAAGGTTGATGTGGGTGCCAGAGTATTGTAAAACTCGAGGCAATGAAAATGCAGGCGAACTGGCAAAAGGGGTCAGCTACGGTTATATTCGGGACAGAACCAGTCCCCTGAGGCCAAAGAGTGTCTTCTGATGTCCGGTACAAAAATGGGTAAGGAGTTAACAAGACTGCCTGAACGGCGTTCTCAACGCGTAAAAGAGCGAATGAGACTACTCAGAGCAGAGTAAGTAGGTAACAGATAAAAATATCACAGGATTCCACACTGGACGTGCTTCATTGAAAGAACCTCTGAACAAAACGGGGCTATACAACCGAGATCTTGACTGCAGATTATGTGGGGCGAAGACCGAAACAGTAACCCACATAATGTCAGAGTGTAAAGAACTGGATCACAAAAGACAGCCATTCTTCGGGGATTTTAGAGTGCCCCCGGAAACATCCGGTATACACTCGGCAGACCTACCCATACCGCCTTCTTTAAGGAACCAGGGTACTGGCGTGGGTACAATAAAACAGGAGTAAGCATAGTACAATAAGCTTTTAACACTGCAGCATCACCGGACAAACAAACAGGTCCTAGGGAAAAAATCCAGTAGGTATAAAAAAAATGTTTAAACAATGTTTTGCTCATTTTTACATTTTTACCTATACAGGCAGATCATTATTTAGAAAAATACTATTTTTACAGTACGTGGCTCATAATAACAAAAAATTAAAATGCCCGAGCAATTAATACCGTTTAAGCCCGACAGCGGATTTATTCAACATAGTGACAAGGTTGTAGGTTAAAAAATTGACATTAACAACCTACCGCAATGCGAATACCGCGTCCGCATGCCGTTGGTTCTTCTATTTATGGATTTAATTATTGCAATGAGCCTGAATTATTTCGAATGACTAACGAGACTACTGGTTTAATTTTTTGCAGTTTTAATGGATTTAATAATATAGGCCTGATTAATTATTAATGTGTTTTAACTCACATTAGCCGTTTTAATCTACAGGGTGGGCCAAATGAAACTTTCACACTTTTTAACTAACAATAACTTTTTATCTGTTGCACCTATCTTTTTAATTTTTACAGGGATAATAGGTAGATATCTTTTCTCTAGGTTTGTTAATTTTGATCGAATAGATTTAGTCAAGACCGTACTTACAGGACTTTTTTTCAAAATGATGCATTTAATCTTTAAAATCAAAATTGTAAGATTACCATGGCTCCTGAGTTAGATGCTGATACAACTACTAACAAGTAAATTATTTAAAATTAAACGTATTAGCCTAATTGTAGATAAATTTGATTTATTTTGCAACAAAGTTAAATGCATCATTTTGGAAAAAGTCCCATAAGTCCGGTCCTGACCAAATCTTTTGACCAAAATTGACAAACCTAGAGAAAACATATGTGCCTATAAGCCCTGAAAAATAAAAAAGATAGGCGAAACAGATAAAAAGTTATCGTAAGTTAAAAGTGTGCAGTTTAATTTGGCCCACACTGTATACCAATATTATAAAAGAGGTAAACTTTGTAACTTTGTTTGTTTGTGTGCTTGCTATTCGCTTGCAGCATTAATTTTGGAAGTACTGAACCTATCATAAAATTCTTTCACGTTCAGAGGCTTCATTATTAGAGGAGTGTTATAGGCTATACAGGGGTGATTCACGGTCGATGGTAGGGATTAGACGTTTATGGAAAACGGAACGTAGAATATTTCTGAAAATTTAGCATCGTACATATTCTAACCTGTTCTATCGATCTAAAATATTTTCAGCATTGCGACGTTGCCGCTTATATCAAAAGTCCTATAAACTTTATTTTTTAAATGGAACACCCCCTATATTAACAAGTTTTTAGCTATTTGCCTTTTAATTATAATACTTTTTGTTAATATTGTCTATACTTATTTCTATTGGTTTTCGAGATAAAATAATTTGTGTTAAATGTGGTCCAAAACGGCCCTAATTAAACTTAAGTAAATTGGTGCTCTCAATTGTAAAGTTGAGGTTTTGATGGTAGTTTCGAACGGACACAATGTATTTAATTTACACCGAGAAATCGACTCCACATCATAAGGGCGTTCTGAAATTAGTATTATTTCCGTTATTCTTTAAAAGGTCAAAGATCATTTTTCAAATGAAACCCCTGTATATTACTCAATAAAATAAAAGATGAGAAAGAACGCTTTAAGATGACATATCATGTTCCTATATCTAAATCAGACGTTTCCGTAATAAATACCGCTTTTGTAAAAAAATATTTTTTAAAAGAATTTAATTTTGCGTAACCACGGAAATATCGCATCGGGACGGTTTCTGGCGACTTTTATAAGTAACTTCATAAACAGTTATTAACAGGTGTTTAAAAACTCTTAAAATAAACTGCAATTCAGTCAAATAATCAATAATTATTCAAGCTGAAGTTCTTATAAAAATATTTATTTTACACGCACAGTGTGATCAAACTCGCTGCCAGAAGTTTGCAGAAAATTTAACCAAATGTATCCTAAATTAACACAAATGAATGAGAGGAAGCCAGTGCGACTGCAACATACTCTCATTGACCATGGGGCCAAATGGTAAAAGCGCCTCCAACATTACCAAAACCTGTTCCTTTAAATGAATACAATCTTGTTAACGTTTTGGCATATTTTTATGCATATCCAGAAGCTTTAATTCGTAGTGCAAGAAAAGGATTGAACTTCGTTTGAATAACTAATATTTGCGTTCTATTTCTGGAAGATTATTTTAAACACCGTCAATATCTGTTTATAAGTAACTTATAAAAAGTTACCAAGCTGTTATGAACTTAATATTTCCATGGTTAGCTTAAAATTAAATTCTTAAAAATATTTTTTTGCAAAAGCGGCTTTATTAAGGAAACTTTATGATTTAGGTATAGAACATGATATGTCATCTTAAAAAGCGTTCTTTTATTTTATTGAGGTAATACATGGGGTAGGGCTTCATTTCTGAAGAATATCCTTGATCTTTAAGAATAACGAAATAATACTAATTTCAGAACGCCCTGTACGGTATGGAGTCGATTTCTCAGTGTAAATTAATATACACTGTGTCTGTCTAAACTACCATCAAAACCTCAACTTTTTATGAATTGAGAGCACCAATTTACTTAAGTTTAATTAGTGCCCTGTTTTGGACTACATTTTAACACAAATTATTTTTATCTCGAAAACCAATAGAGATAGGTATAGAGATAATATTAACAAAAGGTATTATAATTAAAAAGGCTAATATAAAAACTTGTTAATATAGGGGGGTGTTCCATTTAAAATAATAAAGTTTATAGGACTTTTTGATAGAAGCGGCAACGTCGCAATGCTGGAAATATTTTAGATCGATAGAACAAGTTGGAATATGTACGATGCTAAATTTTCAGAAAAATTCTATGTTCCGTTTTCTATAAACGTCTAACCTACCATCGACCGTGAATCACCCTGTATATTTTACTATGATTAAACAAAAGTTCAGACATAACTTGCCACAAGTGGGCATGGGTCAACTATCTTGGATAAACTATAACTTTAGAAAGCTACAATATTCAGGAGTGCCATAGGCTATATTTTATAATGAATAAACAAAAATTTCAAAGAAAATAATGACATATGCATATCAATCTATACTTAATATTTTAAAAGTAGCCACGCCTATAAGTTCCAGTTAGTCCAGTGGTAGAATGCTCGCCTGTCACGCGGGCGTCCAGGTTCGATTCTCTGCGGAAGCAGATTTCTTTGTTTTTATAAAATAGATAAGAATTAAAAAGCAAAGAATTTACTATTTTTAGTAGATCTTTTCTTTGATATTCATCACTACAAAGTATAAAGCAAAGTCGCTTTTCGCGTCTGTATGTATGTAATAAAATATGTATGATGCTTAGATCTTTTGAACTATTTTTGAATTTTAATTGATAGAGTGATTCAAGAGGAAGGTTTATATGTATAATAAGTTCTGGTTCTGGTTAGATTTCTAATGTCTGTGGAGTTCGTAAATAAACACATTTTTTTGGGCTTACACAGTAAACGCTGGCTGGTATAGGGAAAGGGGAATTATTCTTATTAGTTCTGGTTAAATCTAAATTGGGTTAGATAAAATTTAACGCGTGCGAAGCCGCGGGCAAAAGCTAGTAAGTAATAAGTAACGTAGTAAGACGTGAGTTAATTTTTTTTTATTGTAAGATTATAAATATTTCTGTTATCTGGTTTTATGGATAAAAATATAAAAAGTACTGTTTTAGGTGCTTTTAACGTCGTTTAACTTGTATAGAAGGAACAGTTTAAAAATGTAAATTCGGTGCTCTTTGATAAGAACAAAAAATCACAAAAAGTTTAAAGCAAATAAATCGGCATGCATGTCTTCGCGGCCGCCTTTGCTATATTTCTTTAATGATATGCCGGTTGATGCAGCTGGTCATCACACTATGGAATAGAAATTAATCTTTTGGTCAAAATTCTGAAACTTACCAATCTAACTTAAAATGAGGTGCTTTTACTGGACAAATATTATAAATAATTACAAATGCTTTTGGGAACCTAAAACTTATTATATGTTATTATAAATTTATACCTTCCTTAACATTATTATTTTTATTGTACAAAATAAGCTAAAATGTCAGCTTGTTTGGTTAATTCGGTAGTATTCTAATCAGTAATCCGATGATTATTATCTCATATGATATACAGGGTACGACAATAGGTATAATTTTTTTAAATGGAATACCCTGAATATTATATCACCACCAGAAAAATCTTTTATAATGCTTTAAAAAAATACTACATTTGATGTGTCTATCTCAGTTAGTTTTCGGAAATATGACCATCCAAATCTGAAAAATAATTTTAAATTATTCTTAGAAGCGTAATAGAGATACATCTTCCCAACTTTTTTATTTTTAACGTATAAAATAAATAAAAACACTGTTTTGTTGGGTAGATTCTGTAGAATCCATATCTTTCATCAGAATGCTTTTATCTTTTAGGATATACAGTGTAGGACAAAACATATTAAATTTTAAAATGGAAAACCTTGTAAATTATAAAAAAGTCTTGTATCTGTCCTTACACTCAGAAGTAGCAAAAAGTAGGAAGGCAATTGTAAGTACAAAAACTGATAAAGAAAAGGTAAAAAATCTTTGACAAAAGTAGCGAGACTTCATGAAACTGCATCGGAAACACAACAATAGCTCTTATTATTTAAACTCTTTTACTTTTTTAGTAAACAAGGCTAATAATAAACTAAGTAGATTAAATGTTGTATATTTATGTTTACTTAAAATACATTTTCAAGCTTCTTATTACCCCAATAGAAATCGTCATATCCTTTTATAATTTTGCGTATATGTAGTTTGGAGTATCTACTTTAAAATACACAGCATGAGCTATTAAAATTTCAAAGTTGCTGTTTGGCCAATATAATGGATTTCTATCCCATAGTGTATCGGCGCGTCGCTGTAAAGGATAGCGGCGCCTTTGTATAAAATAGTCCGATTGCAGGCGGCCTTTTTATGTTTTTTGTATTATTTTCAAAGGGTACCGAATTTGCGCTTTTAAAATGTCCTTACTATACCTTAAGGTCCGTTTTCATTTATCACGGCTGCTGTAGTGCAGTGTACGCCTTTGTTGTTAGAGCCTACTGGTCTTGCAGGTACCATTGTTATAAAAATTATAATAATATTTATGTATTTAAATAAGCACGATTATTGTTCAAGTTCAAGTAAAAATTAAAAAAAGCACTGTATATGAAATATTAGCGATTTTTGGATCACAAAAATGCAGGGGACCAAATATTTGGACTTCTCTGTGACCAACTTCAACATAGTGACAAGGTTGTAGGTTAAAAATTGACATTAAGAACGTACCGCAATGCGAATACGGCGTCCGCATGCCGTTGGTTCTTTTATTTATGGATTTAATCATGCAATAAGCCTGAATTATTTCTGAATGACTAACGAGACTACTGGTTTAATTTCTTGCAGTTTTAATGAATTTAATAATATAGACTTGATTAATTATTAATGTCTTTTAACTGGCCCTCATTAGCCGTTTTAATAAGTTATAAGTAGAAGAAGAATTTATTGTCCGAGCAGATATTATTTATTGATATTAAGATATTTTTGTGTAAATTGTATAAAAGTATTGTTATAATTTTTGCTTTTTATTAAATTCATATCAAATACATTAGACTCCTATAAAAACTCTTTACGAGTACACCTTCTGATGACGTATGGTCCGCCATGTTGCCAAGCTTACGAGGCAACCGTGCCTTTGTGGCTAATCACTTCATTCTGAATGTTTATTAATATTTTAAATAGCGATATGCTCACGTGATCAAATGATCATGGTCTGTTACAAGTGATACAAATAATAGAAGTGAAACTAATCATGTCTTGAAAGAATAAATAATAAAGTGTCATCATTTATACCAATATTATTATATAAAAGACAACGAAATTTGATCTGAGCATTATTTTTATGTGTTTTCTCAATTTTTTATTATTCTTAAATACACGCATGGACAAAAAATATTGCATAGGCTCGATTTTCTTCTATAAGCTTCAATACAAAAAATGCTTTAATTTAAGTGGCCATATACAAAAATCGATCACAAAACTTAAGGGAGTGATTCTACTTGACAAAATTAGGGTAGAGCTTCATATAAATTTTTTTTCAAAATGTCATTCATTTTCGAGTTGCAAGCCGTCAATGTTCAATTTTTTATTTTGTTTTTCGCCATATTGCATTTATTTTTCACCAATCCAGTTGATATTTGGCACACAAATCGAGCTTTGCAAGTTCTAAAATTTTAAGACACAAGTACTTTTTTAAACTACCGCCAGGGGCACTTTACTTTTTAGTTCAAAAACTAAGACGTTTGTGGACATAATGTTTATATATGAAGTTTTTCTTCTTATTTTTTGTTGTAGAATCGTTTGGTTAAAGTTGGTCGGCTGAGTTACTGGACACCCTGTATGTATGTAGGTAATTTGATTGGAGATTGATGAAAACTTTGATATCTATTGGTGCCTAAACGGTGAGGAGTACTGATTGACTTTAATAAAGAACACCTTATTTTTTAAGGTTTTTAATTGTCTATAAAATAGCGCCCCCAGCTTATGCGATATCTGTCAAAATCAAAAAGTTATGATATGTATGTGTATGTATAAATTTAAAGTTTTAGTTAAAGTGTGCACTCTGGCGGTATTTTTAAAAAAGTACCTTTGTCTTAAAATTTCAGAATCTGCAAAGCTCGATGTGTTGCCAAACATCAACGGATGATTACAATAAATGCAATATGGCGAAAAACTTCGCAATAAAATTGGAACCTTAACGGCTTGTAACGACTCGAAAACGAATGACATTTTGCAAAAAATTTATAAGAAGCTTCCGCCCTTATTTTGTTCAAGTAGAGTCGCCCCTTAAGTTTCTGTGGTCGGTTGTTGAATCACCCTGCTATCTCTTCATTATAAGCTTATTAAGACAATTAAAAAAAAGAAAATGTTAAAGACAGGTGAAAGATATAACTTTGTTGCAACCGTTATTATTTACTGTTAACAATACATCTACAGGATGAATAAATTTTTTTGAAAAAAATAATATTTTTTAATATCTCTGTATGATGTGCTGTCATAAGAGAGTGCATCAAGAATTGACGATGATAAACATCAGCAGTAAGTAAGGGTATGAATTTATTCACTGAAAATAAGGTGAACAATTAGGGGAAAGGGAGAAAAGAAATATAAAATATATTAGTGTTTTTCAACAAATATACTCTATAAACAGGGCTTAAGCCCCCAAAACACAGAGGCTCTAGTTGCGCCACTAGATTTTATACTAAAGTTTATAAAGAAAATCAGGCAGATGCGATATTTTAGTCCATGAGAGTATTTTATTGTTGCCAGAATATTAGTGTTCAAATTCTAAGAATAAAATATATACAGGGTAATTCACGGTCGATGGTAGGTTAGCCGTTTATGGAAAACGGAACGCAGAATTTTTCTGAAAATTTGGCATCCTACATTTTCTTACCTGTTCTATCGATCTAAAATATTTTCAGCATTGCGACGTTGCCGCTTCTATCAAAAAGTCCTAGACACTTTATTTTTTTAAATGGAACACCCCCTATTTTAACAAGTTTTTATATTCGTCCTTTTATTATAAAACTTTTGTTAATATTGACCTATACCTATCTCTATCGGTTTTTGAGATAAAAAATAATTTGTGTTAAATATGGTGCAAAACATGACCCTAATTAAACTTAAGTAAATTAGTGCTCTCAATTCATGAAAAGTTGATGTTTGGTGGTACTTTAGACCGGCAAATCGACTCCATATCGTACAGGGCGTGCTAAAATTACTATTATTTACGTTATTCTTAAAAGGAGTCAAAAGATCATTTTTTCAAATGAAACCCCCTGTATATTACTCAATAAAATTAAAGATGAAAAAGAACGCCTTAAGATGACATATCATGTCCCCTATACCTAAATCATCAACATTTTTTAATAAATCCACTTTTTTGTAAAAAATATTTTTAAAGAATTTAATGTTAAGTAACCATGGAAATATCAAGCTTATGACTTGGTGACTTTGAATTTTATGAAATTATTTATTTTACACGGACCGTGTGATCAAATCATTGCCAGAAGTTGCAAAAAATTTAACCAAATGTATCCTGAATTAAGACCAATGAACGAGAGGTTTGTACGACTATAAAATAATTAAATTAACATGTGAAAGTACAGAAAATAACATAATTAGGACGAATTAAAATAACAACTAAAATAACAAATTTTTAAAATAAATGCTGAAAATGTCCATTACATTTTAAACATTTTAAAATGTGCTTTTGTACACGACTTGTGGTTGCTTTTTTAATTTGATGGGGATCCAGATCTTCAATACACCGCACTATTCGCCGTCGCAGTTCTTCTTTAGTAGGCACTGGAGTAATGTACACCCTTTCTTTTAAAACACCCAAAAAACAAAAAAGTCAAGCTGCGTGAAATCGGGTGATCTCGGTGGCCAATCCCATGGCCCCAAGCGCCTAAACCAACGATCGTCAAACATTTCGTAAAGTTCCCTGGAAACTTCCTGGGTACAATGAGCTGGCGATCCGTCCAGTTGAAACCACGAATTCCTATATTCCTCTAAAGACAAATTATCGACAAAAACGGTAACAGTCTTCCTTAGTATTTTGAGATATCTCTGAGCATTGAGTGTGTCATCATAAATAAAAAAGCTAATTTTATTCTTCTTAAAAATACAGAAAACATTTAGTTCAAATTTTTCTTGAAACCCCATTTTTTTATCACGTTTCATTTTGGAAGATTATTTTAAAGACTGTCAATAACTGTTTATAAGTTACTTATAAAAGTCACCAAAGTGTCATAAGCTTGATATTTCCATGGTTACTTAAAATTAAATTCTTTAAAAAATAATTTTTCACAAAAAAGCGGCTTATTAAGAAAACTTGATGATTTAGGTATAGGAACATGATATGTCATCTTAAAGCGTTCTTCTTCATCTTTAATTTTTTGAGTAATATACAGGGGTTTCATTTGAAAAAATGATCTTTTGACCCCTTTTAAGAATAACGGAAATAATAGTAATTTTAGCACGCTCTGTATGATATGGAGTCGATTTCTCGGTGTAAATTAAATACATCGTGTCTGTCTAAACTACCACAAAAACATCAACTTTTCATGAATTGAGAGCACTAATTTACTTAAGTTTAATTAGGGCCATGTTTTGGACCATATTTAACACAAATTATTTTTATCTCGAAAACCGATAGAGATAGGTATAGGGCAATAGTAACAAAAAAGTATTATAATAAAAGGGCGAATATAAAAACTTGTTAATATAAGGGGTATTCCATTTAAAAAATAAAGTTTCTAGGACATTTTGATAAAAGCGGCAACGTCGCAATGCTGAAAATATTTTAGATCGATAGAACAGGTAAGAAAATGTAAGATGCCAAATTTTCAGAAAAATTCTATGTTCCGTTTTCCATAAACGTCTAACCTACCATCGACCGTGAATCACCCTGTATGTTAATCGTTTAAACTATACGAAGTATCCTAAACATACAAAATAAGGAAGTTGTTAAACAACTCTTTTAACGACTACAAATGGCACTTATCATTCGATACATAACTTTTAAAAATTACAAATAGCTACGAAATACATCCAGATTAAACAAGTTGCTATGTTGAACGTTGACACAAGATGAAAAAATCAAACTGGCAAGTAACATTTTTCTTGTCATATAAAGTTTCTCCCTAGGGAACGGGATCGATTACCACGATGTTAATGGTCTGTAAACAAACGTATTTTCCGATGTCCTCCATATCGGGAAAATGTCAATAAACTCTTAAATTTGTGCCAATAAGAGGTAAATGGAAATTTCTGAATAGTTAAGTATCAAAGTGGGACTTTAGTTGATAAAGTGTATCAAGAAATAGAATTCAGCTGTCAGATATGCCAATAAAAATGTAATTTTTGTTTATTGTATCCAGACACAGGCGATATCTAAAGGGACTTTTGGATAGACAGCGAAACAAATCAACTGGTTAAAAAAGTGGCCAGCTACTTTAGTTTAATAAATGAACACGTCAAATTTCTTTCTTTAAAGAACCATCTGCCAAATATATTTTAACAAAAAAAGAAGAAAATATCGAAAAGGTAAAAACTATATCAAAACCTAATGTTTGTGTGCACCACTACAGATATAAAAAATGCAATTATTTGTTTACATTGGATACCGGGTATGACCACTTTTGTATTATTACTCAGATTTTTTAGTGCGTTTTTGCTTCGGCCAATGATATAAGGTTTTCATTTATTTTTTGCCACCTTCTTACAATAATAATGAAAGAGAATAGAAAAAAACTTTTGGTAATTTTCTAGAAATCTGCGGCAACTCCGATTTTGACGAAATTTGGCGGAAACGTTTCGTTCTTGAGATATTCATCATCAGACTTAAATTTTAAACTAATCCCATTTTTGCAATATCCCCCTTCTTTTTGCACACAATTCTTTATTTAAAGCTAAAGTGGCACACAATATTTGATTTTCACCTTTTAAAACCCCGTTTTTACGTATTTTACATTATTTTTGCATTAAATTGCATAGCTATACTTTGAATCATTTGAATCCCAGTGTGCCATGAAGCCCTATGTGTATGTATGGTTGCCGCATTATCAAAGAAAAGCCACGCAATTTAATGCAAAAATAATGTAAAAACGTAGAAAAACGAGGTTTTAAAAGGTGAAAATCAAATATTGTGTGACACTTTAGCTTTAAATTAAGAATTGTGTGCAAAAAGAAGGGGGAATATAGTGAAAATAAGCTTAGTCCAAATTTAAACTTTAATGATGAATATCTCGAGAACGAAACGTTTTCGCCAAAAAAATCTTTCAGATTCGTGATCAACGCCCCAAAAACCCCGTATACCAAATTTGGTTAACATCGGAGTTGCCGCAGATTTCTAGAAAATTACCAAACTTTTTATAAAGATTTAATAGATTTTCATCTATTATCTTTTAATCATAAAATTAAATTAAACTCAAGAAATATAAAGAGGTTAAACTTTTTTAAACGAATCACCCTGTACTTTATATCGCCATTCAAAAGGTTTTTTGAAAAGCTTAATATATCTTTAGTACTTTCGCAAATGTGACCATTTAAATCTGAATAATAACAGATAAAATTTTCATTATATCTACATTCTCAGCTTAGCGCCGCATGCCGTAGCAGCTAAAATTATATCTACTATTTTTTCGAATTAAAGTGTTCATATCTGACTATTAAAGATGGACATATTTAATGTGGTATTTTTGGTAAGGTTTTTTTAGTGGTGATATAAATGTGATATATTGTTTCATTAATAGTAATTCATGTAACAAGTGCATAAAGTGATACTTTCTTTTACGAATGCGAAGTTTGACAGCACGAGCCTTTAGGCAAGTGCGGCAATTCGATGAGAAATAAAGGCACTTTATGCATGTGTTACATACTATATTTTTTCCACGACCGTATAAAAATTTCCCCAAATTATACATGTTTAATTTATCCTTGAATTAACAGTTTTTAAATTTGTTGTTGGGGTATCGTTATCACCTTTAACTACGTTAATATTCATATTTTACTGTTACTTATTAGAGGGAAATATTAGTAGAATTTCATGTAAAATCTTTGAAATTTCCACCTTATTACTATAGGATTCAGCAATATATCTCCGCAACAAAGAACCAACCTCCATGCCTTTCTAAGTCCAAAATATCGACATCCGAAGTTGGAAGGAGCAGTGATTGACGTTCTTCTAAAAGAAGCCAGTGTATCTACTGATGTCTTCAAGCTTCAAAAACTTCTCAATTTCTTTGAGTACATTTGAAATAGTGTGCTCAATTACTTGATTGCACATTACCTCTTTCATAACGATACAATAAGCTCATCTAGAGTATTCCTTGGTGTCAGCAATATATTCCTGTAGAAATCTGACATAAGGGCAGGCCTTCATCGTTGGTTACTACAAAATTTCTTTTAACTTTATTTTTAGACTCCACTATTTTACTGCAGCGGCATTTCTTATTTCTACATCACTTGGCTTCATTCTGTATATTTCGTCATCGGCATGCCCCAGCCTCCCATAATGGCTATTACTTTCATTGCTAAGTAACTTTGATCAGGCGCGTTAAATGAAACTTTATAATTTCTTCTTTTTTAAAAATTTTTGAGCACAGCCATTCTATTGCAACAAAATATCATAGCGTCCTTATTTTTTAAGAGACAATTATCATCTTTATAACTATGCATTTATTATATAATTTTTGAAAATTGTATGTACTTACTTTTTGTAGAAATAATACTAAAAAAGTAGAAATTTCTTTTCAATTTCTTAGTCATTTAAATTCAAAATTACTAATAATTTTGAATAATTTCTAATAAATTTATTTGCTAACTGTCAAATTTTAAAACTAATGACACATGAACTAAAAGAAATAATGACGAAATCAAAGGTAACTTGACCGTTTGGTTCTGTTGATGTCGCGTTTACTGTTACATTGCATAAATTGATATTTAAGTTTATTGTAGTAGGCGTTCAAACAAAACACTAATTTAAAGTGTCAAAAAGCTTCAAAGTGTTAAAAGTTATTTTTTTTAACACTTTATGTAGTGTACTAGAATGCAGTACCTTAACTTCATGTTAATGATTAAAAAACAGCAATTTTTTAACGATCGTGGAAAAAACATATTTTACCTCTTCAGTTTTTGGGAGTTCTTGATATTCATTTTTTTGGTTATGCTCAAAAAAAAATAGATAAAAAAACTATGAAACTTTTATACAAGAAGTAAGTGGGTAGACAAAATATAAATGAAAATCCTGTACATCATTTGTATAATAATATTGATAGTTCTCAGCTCATTTATAAATTGTGTGTCTTTTTGGTTATTAAAATTGGCCCACATTTATAAAAGCAATGAAATAATTGACATAATATAATATTTTTTAAATCCAGATAGCTGAAAAATGGATGTCCAAATCCACTTACACATCGCGAATACATTGTAGGTGGGCTATTTTAAAACAGGAATAATACAGGACAGGTAAACAGGAAAAATAGATTTTTAATTGTATCTTTATTGTATCTTTTTATGGTAATAAATAATAGTTTTAAAAACTAAAAAGACACGCTTTTATATGCAAACTGAACTAAAAATTAGAAAATAACTTTTCATTACAAAGTAGTTTGAAACACTTCAGAGTAAAAAGCGTGGGGTGCATTTTACTATTTTTTTCATAACTTTTCCCTCATAGATATTTGCAAACAGAATAATTATAACATTTACTATATTGAGCACCCCACGCTTTTATTCTGAAGTGACACACTCTTAGACTATTCACAAAAAGGGATAAAAGGTCATTGGACAAACTTCTTTGTAATGAAAAAATTATTTTCTAATTTTTAGTCTCGGTTGCAGCTATAAAAGCGTGTTTTTTTAGTTTTAAGAATAATTTAAAATTATTTTTCAGATTTGGATGGTCATATTTCTGAAACTAATTGAGATAGACACATCAAATGTAGTATTTTTGTTAAAGTATTTTAAAAGATTTTTGGTGGTGACATAATATTCAGGGTATTCCATTTTAAAAAATCATACCTATTGTCGTACCCTGTATATCATATGAGATAATAATCATCGGATTACTGATTAGAATACTACCGAAGTAATCAGACAAGCTGACATTTTAGTTTATTTTGTACAATAAAAAATAATAATGTTAAGGGGAATGTAAATTTATAATAACATATAATAAGTTTTAGGTTTCCAAAAAGCATTTGTAATAATTTATAATATTTTTCCAGTAAAAAAGCACCTCATTTTAAAGTTAGATTGGTAAGTTTCAGAATTTTGACCAAAAAAATTAATTTCTATCCCATAGTGCGATGACCAGCTGCATCAACCGGCATATCATAAAGAAATATAGCAAAGGCGGCCGCGATAGACAAGCATGCCGATTTATTGCTTTAAACTTTTTGTGATTTTTTCTTATCAAAGAGCACCGTATTTACATTTTTAAACTGTTCCTTCTATACAGTAAACAGGAAAAATAAATTTTTAATTGTATCTTTCTCATGGTAAAAAAACGTATTTTATTGTTTAAGTATTACATAATTAAACAACTTTAGTACGTTCGGTAGGTATTGAAAAAACGTTTTTTTTTTTTGGCGATTTTCAAACATAGATCAATTCTGAAAGCCGCTCTAACGATTATAGTGAAATAAACTTGACACATTTTCCCTAATAAATCTTCCAAGTTCGAACATAACAGACAGGGTCGAGATTTGCATGGGCTTACTATCCATTTCAATGCGAATTTATCAATTTAGTTTAGTTGAATACCCGATAAAATCTTAAACAAGTGCCTAATTTTCGTTTACTTAATTATTTTATCTTTTACCCATCTATTATTGATCTGTAATCCCTTAGAAACGGAATATGTTATGGTAGCAATAATACCTGCTATCACACCTAGGGCATTATAACCGGGCATTATGATAATGCCCGCTTATAATGCCCTAATGCGCTAATATGGAAATTTTATTGCTTATTCAATTTTATTTCTCTCACAATAAAGATCAAGTTTATACAAACATATGTATTAAAATAAAATCAATAACTTACCAGTTCCTGAAAATATGCCATTAAAACGGTTTCGGTTATTTGAAGAATTGCGTTCGCATCTTTCCAAATACCAAATATGCCATATTCCCGAATCATACTGTTGCCTTGATTTAACTGGCAAAATATTTTCGGTCGCTTTTATGGCCTTTTCTCTTATATTTTGTGGAATTTCTCTCATTTTGAGCAAATCGTTGAATAAAAAATGCCAACTGACTAACTGATAGAAACATCAAAGTCAAACTTAACACCAGTCATTATTATCTACTTACGTATACAGGTACAGGTGCAACTTATTTTTTATATTGCGAATAAATAATGTAATTAGTCATTGAAAAACTCTTTTTGGGTAAAACATAAAGCATTGTATGCACCACGGGCTTTACTGGACTATAATGCCCATCAGGTCGAAATCTATTTCGACCTTCAGGACATTATAGTCCTAGTAACCCTTGATATATAAATAGCTATAAATTAAGGGCTTATACAATATGACCAACATTATTCTTTTTTTTTTCTTGCAAGATAATACATTTTGCCAGACAAAAAGAGTCTCCTAAATACTCTGTAAATATCGATCAATTAAGCGATCCATAGCCCGTTTTTCTTACATCAGTGTTCAGATGCAAAGTAATTTAAAATTCTCTTAAAATTTAAAAGCATCTCTTAATTAACTCACAGGGTGTCTAAAAAAATAAAAGAAATCTCCCGGATATAAAAAAGTATATAAAAAGAATTACAAATTAATAAAGTGCATTTCTTTAATGCCTCCCCTCCCTTTTTACCCATTTTCTTTTTTTACAGAAACAATTTTTAAAAATTTAAACTTTGGGATACAATTTGGGTACATTATTACAAGGTATATTTTAAAGTGTAATTGACTGATGAAAATTAAGATGGCTGCTGGAGCGCCATCTTAAAAGAAAAAATAAATGAACAAGGGCGTCTTGAGACAATAGCAAATAGAGCGATGAATTTACCTACTACAAAATGGTGGTACTTTAAAAATTTCAAAAAAATCTTTAAATACCTGATTTGTATGTAATGTGGTATTTTTCTTAACGCTTTTTTTAAATATCTTTTTAATGGCGATACTGGCGATAATATACGGGGTAAGACAAAAATGTAAATATTTTTTAATACAGCACGCTGCATTTCACCTGTATTACCATTAAAAAGCATTATTACCATTATAAAGATCTCTAAAAATACATCCTTCTTTGTTAATTTCATAAATATGGCCATCCAAATCAGCTATCAGTGCCGTATTAAGCACTAGGCTGACTAAAGGGCGCCGTGAAAAAATGGGCACCAGACAGGGAGATTTAAAAAAATTTAGGGCAGTGTGAAATAAAATAGAGGCCAGAGAGGAAACGACTTTTTTTTGCTCTTTAATGGTATTTCTGAGTAGGGCGCCCTGGGATTAAAATAGGCGGCACGCAGGAAAATATTTTTTTAAGGTAACGCCGTTTTGTAGTAGGTAAACTTTATGTTCTAGAGTTATAACGTGCTCTTTCAGGAGCTTCAAAATTATGTGCGACAAGACCCCTTCCCATTTAATTGTTATTTCCCAATATGGCGCCCAGCGGCCATCTTGAATACAAAATGGTACCTGAAAATGCAATATTTTAAAAATCTCCCTGTAGTTTGGAAACTAAGAGTGCTATAAAAAATTTGTTTATGGCATTTTTCGTTTCTCAACAAAGTAGCTCAGGTTCGGGAAAATCGCAAGGTTTAATAATCTCAAGGCTACGTCTACGATACCAAGCTTTCAGCGGCCGGCGGAGAGCGGAAAGTGTGAGAGAGTGCTTTTGATGTTTATGGTAGCATAAAAGAATTTTTATTTTTAAATCAGGCGGCTGCAATATACCTGCCGCTGCCGCTTGAAACGGACAAATATTATCCGCGAAGTGTTTCTAATGTATCTAGGTAAACTGGTTTCAAGACGCTGTTTACCACAAAATATTATAGCTAGTACGAACTAATAACTAACTAATATCATGCTTTAAATTCGAAGTGTTGTAAAATAAGTGAAATAAATTAAAAACAAAAATGTGCTTCTTTCAGCCTCAGAAAACCAGTTAATAAAGTTGTGAAAACTAAAAAATATTCATTATATGTTCTACGTCTTAAGGGTTTTTTTGTTTAAAAGTAATTTTGTTACAGAACTGGGAAGTCCTTAACACAGCAGTTCTAACCGGGCAGCAGGTGTCTCAAGCAATGAAAGTGTTCATTGTTTCCCAGGCCGGAAAAGCTGCCGACGTCACTTTTCAAGCTTCGTGTCACTCAGAAGACGACAATGTTTTAAAGGTATGAAAAATTACAAACGAAATAGCTTTACAAATAGAGATGGCAACAATATATCGATTATTTTCAAATATCGATATATCGGAACTTAAATATCGATAATCTTTATCGACATTTAACTTCTCGATATAGCAATATATCAATATCGAATATTTTCGATATTTGTGGTAAATGAGAAAAAATTTAAAAGCGGATTTTTTACTTAAACTTTTAAAACTGTGAAAAATTTTGTACAGTAAAATAATAAAAAGACTAAAGTATTATTCTAATTTTTACTATTATGACGTATTTGTTTAGCCACTACCTATTAATAATTTTTAAAAAATAAAATATGTTATATAATGAGAAAATATATCGATATTTTTTTCTCTCTCAAATATCGATATAAAGCTCTTCGATATATCTTATAATCGGTATTAGACAAAACGATATTTATCGATATCAATATTAATATATCAATGTTTTTTTTTATTTGACATACGAGTAGGGATGTCAAATATAAAAGAAACATCGATATATCGATATTGATAAATATCGTTTTGGCCAATATCGATTATTAGATATATCGAAGAGCTAAATATCGATATTTAAAAAAGAAAAAATATCAATATATTTTCTTATATACCATATTTTTTTTTGTCTTAAGGTAGTAGCTAAACAAATACGGCATAATAGTAAAAATTAGCTTAATACTTTACTTTTTTTTAGTGTACAGGGTTGGTCCGTATATTCAGACAGCGCCTGTCTCGTTTATTATACAAGGTAGAAAAAACTTTAAATACAAAAGTTTTGGAAAATTATCCAAATCGTCAAAAAAATATATTTTTGCAGATACAGAGTGAGCCAAAAATGTGTGGAGAAGAAAAAAACATTTTTTTAAATAGAATACCCTGTATATTATGTCACCATTAAAAGGTTTACAGAAATATCACATGATTGATTTATCTATTGTTAATAGTTTTTGAAATATTGTGAACACCTAGTATAAAAAAAGTAAACATTTTGGGAATTTTAAAAATATACATTTTTGGGAAATTTAAATATAATTGGGTTACTTAACATTGGGAAATTTGGGACATAAAACAATACGTGAGGTGTCAGGGTTTAAAAAGTATAAATCACACAATTTTCTAGGTTACTCTTATAATAATAAAACAAAAACATTAAACAAGCTGAGTAGCGTAGAAATGCAAAACAAACACTGGTAAATTTGATATTTAAAGAAGAGAGAAAGAAATTAAAAGGGATTGTTTATCAGAGAAGAAGTAGTTAGTAAAGTCAAGTAAAAAAGTTAAAGTTTGAGTTAAGCCCCGTACGGGCTATCCCTAGGGATATGCCCGTACTAAATTTAGTTAGTTCAATAAGTTACGTTGGTTTTTAATGCAAAGTTGGTTTTGGTAGTCCACCGGTCTCATTGTCCCAAGAAGATAGTTCCATATGGTACATTTGCCCAAGTGACGTCAAGTGACCCTGTATGTAATTCCAAAATTTTATAACGTCACAATATGATCTTTTTAATGTTGACATAGTATACAGGGTATTCCTTTTTGGCTTACTCTGTATTTGCAAAAAAATTTTGACGGCTTCAATAATTTTCTAAAACTTCGTTATCTAAAGTTTCCTTTTACCTCGTATAATAAACGAGATGGGTGCTGTCTAAATATACAGATCAACCTGTAAAACATTTTTCACAATTTTAAAAATTTTACTGAAAGAAACGATTTTTTTATTTTTGTTCTATTTACCACAAATATCGACAATATTCGATATTGATATATCGAGAAGTTAGATATCGATAGAGTTTATCGATATTAAGTTCCGATATATCGATATTTGAAAATGATCGATATATCGTTGCCATCCCTACTTATAAGAAAAACCGCAGCTGCTTTTTTATACTACTACAGCAAAAGTAATTTTGGTAAAGCTCAATGTGTACCGGCTTGTATAAAACACAATTTATTATTTCTTTTTTCTGATTACATGCTTGTTCGGCTTTTATTATTTTCTTTATAGGTACGTGTTTCATAAATAAGTTTTTGACGTTACTTAATATACTTTTACACATACAGTGACTCCTAAAAGGTTGGACAGATACAGTTCATGTCATATGTATGAACGAAAAAAAAAATTGAGGAGCAAAAAAGACTTTACCTAAAAAACCTAACTTTTGGTACTTATTTTACTTATCGAAAATATTAACTTGGAAGTAGGTGCATGTTTTAAAGACCTTGTAAGTAGCTAAAACTTAAAAATTATAAACAAAAAGCAATTTTAAATGTGGTTTAAGAGCTCTCTAGTGGCACACAATAAATGTGAATTATTACTAAAGCTGGCTACTCATTGCGCGGTACTTGGCGAGTAACTTGACTCGGAATATACGGCAAGTATTTGTCGAGTTCCAAGTAAGCTAACTACATTACGCGTTTACTTATATACTACCTTTATATCGAATAGTTGAAGCTGGCTTGAAAAGAAAGCGGCTTTGAAGCGATTTCCAAGTCTACGTGTTTATTTCGGTGGCTTGAAAGTCGATTGAAGATCGAGGTCAAGCACATTTCAGACTATCGTCGTACGCATGCGGCAGTTTTGCATCCAACTTCACAGCAGACATCAAATGAAAAGCAAACCTCACTTTTTAATTCGTCCCGTTTTGTGTGCTGTTAATGGTGTGAGCGTGTTTTATAGTTTTTTTCACCTGTTTTTTAACTCATATCTTTTATTAAAATGTCAAAATCATATATGAAATTGACACTGATGACGTTCGAGGACGCATTCATCTGAAGTTAGGCAGTTATTAAGCCCGCTTGAATCGTTTATATCGTGTTTCTAATCGGCTTTAGTGAAGTCAACCCTACTTATTTTCAGGCTTGACTTGAACGATTCAAGTCACTTTCAAGCGCGTTTATACCGCTTTTTCAAGCCAGTTTTAAAAGCCGCTTTAACTCAAGCTAGCTTCAACTATTTGATATAAACGTAGTGAGTGAATTGCGAGTTTTTGGAAAGTACAAGTAAACAACAACAAGTAGGTTTTAAAGATGGGCGAAAGTGAAACGACAGTTTTAGCTGCTTTTGTAACAATCAGTTGTGGTTATATTTTATTAAAAAATAGAAAAAGAAGTGCAAACGTAGAAGGTGGTGGGTTACATCTTTTAACAATAGTAAAGATAGGTCATACACTTCATTGCGGTTTTTGTGGAGTTTTTGGGATGCATCCCAAATAACAGGTTCTTTTTCCAAAAATTATTCCATTATAATTCACTAGTGAGTTCTATTAGATTAGATTAGCTTGAAGGTGGATTGTTATCCTCTAACACTACAACCTGCTCAAGTTTATTGTGTATCCTTCATCCATATGTTAGAACACGCTATTCAAGCCGGTCTTTTTAATCAGACTTTACAAGCTTGAAACTGGCTCCTTGGTAAATGTTGCTGTTTTAGGTTTTTCTTTACCCAGGCTTGCAAACCGCAGACGACAAAGGGCTTCGTAGTAGCACCATATGTTTTCTGCGGTTTTTTCTTCTTCCTGGCAGAACCTGCATAGGTTTTCTTCTGCCAGGCCTATTGTTTCCAGGTGTTTATTCGGTCTGCAATAACTTGTTAGTTGACCCACTATAATTCTTACTGCCTTCCGGTTGTAATTCAGAAGGTCTTTCGTAAATTCCAGCGAGTATGCCTTTATGAATTTTTCGCCTGGCGCTGTCCTGGTGTTCTTATCCACCAGTCTTGGGATTCCCTCATGATCCATGATCTAATAGATGACCATACTTGGCATGACGGAATACCACAGTAGGGCTCAGGGCCTCCCATTGCCCTGCCAGCACCCTCCTTTGCCAGTTTATCGGCTTCCTCATTGCCCTGGTGGCCCTCATGGCCTGGTACCCAGGCAATAGTTAGCTTGTTAGACGCACCCACCTCTTCCAGGGCGTTTACGCAGTCCTACACCAGCTTAGAGCTGATCTTGCATGAACTGACCGTCCTGATGGCTACCTGGCTGTCCGAATAAATTACTATGGTTTTACCCACGTAACTTGTTCTAGTGACTTCCCTAGCACATTGTTCTATGGCTACAATTTTCGCCTGGAACACTGTAGGGTGTTGTCCGAGACCGATGTTTATTTTCGTCCTGGGTTTGTCTCCATATATACCTGTTCCGACTCCTTGGTCCGTTTTGGAGCTATCTGTATACCAGATTAGGTCGGCTTTAACGGGAGCGCCTGCCTCCCAGTTCTTTCTATCTGGTATAATTGTTTAAAAACCTTTGTTTAGCCAATAGCTTGGTACCATTTTGTCCAAAGGCACCTCACACAGTGATTTGACTTCTTGGTCCTCCTTGAATCTCCATTGTATGGCCCTTTCCTGTCTTATAATAGGACTCTGGCCTTGTTTGAGATGGTATTGTACCGCTTTCACTTCACCCTGTATGAATATGTGAAGTGGCGGTAGGTTAAGCAGCACTTCCAGAGCTGCAGTAGGGGTCGTTTTCATGCCCCCGTTATACATAGACAAGCAAGTCTTTGTATACTTTGTAATTGCCTTGTTGCCGTCTTTTGTAGCGTCTTTCCACCCCAATCAATTGAACCGTAGGTTATCATTGGTCTAACAACCATTTTGTACATCCACAGTCTCCAATTTTTGCCGCAAAGTCTTTGGCATCTACCCAGGGTAGTTTTTGCCTTCTGAGTGACTTTGCTTAGGTGTGGTCCCCAGGTCAATTTTTGGTTAAAGATAAATATTTGACCCCTTTTGAAAAGGGGGTTTCCACTCCGTTGAGCCTGGGAGATCTTAATACTTCCAGCGCCCTTCTTTTGTAAAAGGGACAGTTATTGTCTTATGAGGGTTGACTGAAAGTCCCTCCTGTTTGCACCATTCATCAACGATGTCTACGGTGTTCTGCATTCTGCCTGATATGTATCCTAGATGACCCCCACTGACCACAATGACTAGGCGATCCGCATACCCCAGACAGTTGTATCTTTCACCAGTCAGTTTGTTAAGTAGTTCATCTACCAGAACTGCCCAATTAGAGTTATAACTATACCTAATACTAACGAACATAACGAAATCTCATCGCTGCTTCGACGCTTCAAAACAAAACGAACAAATTCCAGCTTAATTCAAATTAAAATTCCAATAAATAAAACTGAAAGAGCTACAAGCCATATCGTTGTTTTATTTATTTTCCCAAAAGACTGTTACTGTCTTATGAGGGTTGACTGAAAGTCCCTCCTGTTTGCACCATTCATCAACAATGTCTACGGCATTTTGCATTCTTTCTGATATGTATCCTAGATGACCCCCACTGACCACAATGACCAGGTCATCCGCACTACCCCAGGGAGTTGTATCTTTCACCAGTCAGTTTGTTAAGTAGTTCATCTACCAGAACTGCCCAATTAGAGTTATAATTATACCTAATACTAACGAACATAACGAAATCTCATCGCTGCTTCGACGCTTCAAAACAAAACGAACAAATTCCAGCTTAATTCAAATTAAAATTCCAATAAATAAAAAGGAAGAGCTACAAGCCATATCGTTGTTTTATTTATTTTCCCAAAATGAACATATCTCTGTTTGCGATGTTCGAAAACAAATCCGCCGGAGCTAACTGAAACGGAGCTTAGTTGAAATCAATCCCGCACGCTGCCAGGCTCTCACGGGCATTTCCGCTAAAGGAGATATCGAAGGTCTGTTTAATTCCAGAAAACATGAAATTTCGATTAAAATAGGGTTAGTTTAAGCTCGTCTTGGGACTGGCTGGTTTAATTTCAATTAGAAAAGTTGATTACGTTTATAAAGGGGTAGATTTATTATTTTTAAAATCCAATAGTTTGTTAGTTGTAGTGTTAGTATTCGTGTCTCAGCAAACAGTATTTGCCGGCTATATACATTTTTCATATTGGCATTGATGGTAAAGCATTGGCAATTGGTGGCAATATTATGGCAACATCTAATACGCATTTAAAAGTTAACCCTAAATAAACACTTAATTGCCAATAAATTTTACATGCAGGCGAATTGCCGGCAAGCATACAAAAATGGCGGCATACCAATCCTGATTAAATAAAGCCTTTTTTGTTGCAGGCAAATAAATATTGGATTTTTGAAGGCAAACCTTCAACGCATGTTTATACTTTTCAAACCATATTATTAACATTGGTATTTAACTAACATTCGAGCAATTTTTTTGATCTGTTTTATTTATAATGGCGGCTAAACAACATTATTTTATGTTTTTACATAATTTAAAGAAATGGCCTTTTCCTAACATTTTATTGATACAAATCATGCAAATAAAAATTAAGTCAAACAAAATGTTTATTATGTATTTTTGAGAGAATAAAAATAAAATGATGGTAAAATTAGCTAGGTTAATGTCGACGATTTCGACCGAAGGTGATAAATTCAAATTTCCCGCTTAGCCAAAATACAAGATTTGACAATTTGACAGATGAGGCAACCTTGCTTTTGTTTGGCCGCTTTGTGCAAATGTTTTCTACGTGGTTTTCTAACTTTTTAGTTTTTTTTAAAGAAAAGAGTTTTTAGTAGACATAAATAAGTGTATTCATTACCTAATTAGTGTGTGTTGTGTAATTAATTGGTGATGGCTAGTCAACAAGGCGTGTTATTCAAGTAGACTGAAGTTTTCCTGCCTTTTTTTCTTATTTTTTTCGATTACAAAATTCTAAATATGTTATTTAACTTTTGGGACATTTAACTTATAAAACTTGCAATACTTATTTAATGATAAATGCCATTATCCTAAACGCATTTTTTTGCCAATAACTTCTTAATGATAGATGCCATCATCCTAAAAGCATTTTTTGGCATAACTTATTAATGATGGATGCCATCATCCTAAACGCATTTTCTCATCAAAATTATTAATGTCGGATGCCATCACATTATCTTCAACACGTGGCCTAATAACGGCCAATTGTCCACTTTCGCGTCTTTTGATACCATTTTTGCCAATGCCTTGCCAATTAAAGAGTGTTGACATTGCCCACGATGCTAAATGGGGATTTACTTGAGCGTCATAGACAGTAGCGGCTTTAGGGTAGGGCGCGGTTGGGCGACCGCCCCAGGCGCTAGAGAAAAAGGGGCGCCACAGGGACCATAAAAGGACACAATCAATAAGGGGACAAGGGCGCGATTTAAAAAGTGATGACCCCTTTTTTTTAGACTTCACTTACCATTTTGACCGTAAAAGAATGCCATTTTAAAGGTGAGGACCTTTTTCTTTTTTTTTACTTGATGTGATTTTAAAGGTGGGGACGTTTTTCTTACTGTTCAATTTTTTGTTTTTGATTGGAGTGGTTCAAACCGCATTTGAAATGACCAAAGTCGGTCTATATAAGGTCCCGACATTCGGCCATATTGCTTTGACGTGTTATGTCGTCACATCTCCCATTTTTCGGCCATGTATACAGTTTATTGTATTAGTAGAACAACCGTTTACACAACAGTTTTAATTATTATTAAGTTGTAAATTCTTTTACTTTAGATAAAAAAACATTTGGAATTACATCTTTCAACAAATATCACTTCCAAAACAATGCAAAATGAAATGCGCAAATTCTAGACGCCACTGGGTTGATCATCAACTTTAATGTTACCCAGTCTTGCCAACTTTTCTCCGTGGAGTGCCCTTCCTTGCGTCTCCGACCTCGAACCGCCTAAAAGTTGAGGATATGTCGCAACCTTATAAATATTTAAACTAACCTTGGAAATGACAATATAAATATGAGAGTTAGATAGTTTTAGTTGTTTTTAAAATGCTTTAAACCGCATTAACACTAAAAAACGCCTCTATTGGGTTGAAAAAAAGCTTAGAAGATAAAGGAAGAAAAAAATGTTATATAATTTTTTATCGGTGGGTGTTGTAGATTTCTAAAAATATGTCAAAAAATACTGTTGTTATTTCGGCTTGTGGAAACGGTCAGATTATATAATTTTTGTTATCCTTAAATTATTTTCTTCAAAACAAAAGGCAAAATAGCCTCGCTCGAGAATGTCGTTTTTTTAGAACTTTGTAGCCCTCCGCTTTCATTTAAATGTAAATTTGTTGCTTGATTTATTAGAATAAATATAATATTTAATATTAACTTTAGCTAACAAAAAGAAAATACATAAAATCACAATTTTCAAATATAAAATTATAACAGAAAATAAAAAATAAAATTTAGAATTTTAAATTGAATTAAATTTTTTCCTCGCTAATGTAATAAAGGTGTAAGTCAAAACTAACTCATTTTGTTGTTTTCTACTACTACTTATTTTATTATTTCAGGTTTCGTCTTCATGTGGATCAGTTTATGTAGATGGAAGTGAACAAAGAGGCTCAGTTAACGGGTCAGTATTGGTTAAATACGGAACGTATACAGGCCTGGCAAAATTCACTGTTTGGATGCCAGAGTTTCCATTGGAGTTGGCAGTCGCAGATACAAGGTTGTCACAGCTGAAGTCGTGGAGAGTTCCAGATTACCATCCAGTGTAAGAAAACACTTCACGTTTGTTTAAAATTGTAATAAAATTGGGTACTTAAGGGTTTTTTGACATGAACTTTTCAGATCCGATATTAACTTGTTTCTGCAAACTAACAGGCGATTCCTTCACTACTATATCTCCAAAACGTCGCAACTTATTTGTGCTAAATTGTGCCATCTAAGTATACCAGTAAACTGTCCTATACTTTATACACAAAATAGGTATACTTTGTAAGAATCGCTCCGAGCAACCGTTTTCGAGATATTTGCATTTAAGGGTCAATCCACACTAGGCGCTCAGGGCTCGGTATGCTCACGCTCCGGTCAAATATCTTACATGCCATTTATAGTCCGGGGGCCAGGGCTGTTTCGTGGTCGATCAGTGTCCATTGAGTTTCAGAGTGCATTCCTATGGACTTTGTCCCGCTGAATTCGAATTTTAAACTTGCGTTTGTGTTGGGGGTGTTTTAAAGTTATTTGGGTTCAAAAGGGACAAAATATAGACCTGCATCCTTTATTTCTCCTAGAAAAATATTTAAACTTTCTAAAATTTATTTAAATTAATTAAACATTGTTTTTTTATTGCGTAGTACGATGTCCATATATCCACAAACAATTTTAATAATATTTAGTGTCGTAGTGATCTAGATTTGAGCTAATAAATCGCCTCTATTCAAATATCTGTCGCTTATCTAAATTTAAAATGCAAATTGGGCTTTACCAGGCAATTATTTTACTTTGTAAGTTAAAACGATGTTTCACTCGTCCACCCATTCCATTAAAAAAGTAAATAAATATTCCGAAAATGCGCCCAGCTGTCACATTGACATTTAAATGTCATTAATATTTCAAAAAATGCAGATCTTGCTTATTTATTATCGTTCCAAATATCATCAGAATATACCGAACGGTTTAGATTAGGGCTGGCAACCGAAACCGGTTTTTCGGTTAACCGGTTAACCGCGGTTTTGGCCAAAACCGAAAACCGGTTTTCGAATACCGGTTAACCGGTTTTAAAAAGCGGTTTTCAAATACTGGTTTTTCGGATAATCGGTTTTCGAATACCGGTTTTTGGATAATCGGACCAAAATCGAAAAGCGGTTCTTCAAATATCATTTAATAGGTTTTTGGTTGATTGCGGTTTATATCTAAAAAAGAAAAACCGTTCATTTTGTAAAATCGGATATTGGTTGACAAATTATACAGGGTGGTTCATTTAACCTTAGACAGGCAAATTTTCTAGTAAGAATTGTTTGAACTAAAGGGGCAAATTTAATGGTATTATAAAATAAAAATTACAACTTACTAGAATAATACACTAAATTAAAATTTAAAATTCACCACTTTTCCTTTTCTGTTTTTTTATTAACCAATAAACCAAGAAAAACACCGAAAATAGAATACCAATTTTAAATAAAGAGAAAAAAAAATTATCTATGTATGTATGTATGGAATTTTTACATCCCCTTTTAGAATATTGCATTTTATTAACAGGGATTTTATATTTTTATTCTTATTTATATTTAACCAATTTGTTTTGAAGAATATTCTAGGATGAATAATGATTATCACTTAACACCACAACTTATGCGCAAATCCGTAACCAACGCAAAAACGATTAATAGAGAATAATTACTTTCCGATTTTCTGTTAACTGTGGTTTAGAAAAGCCTTTTTCGGTTTTGAGAACGGTTTTCGGTTTTCCGTTTTAAAGGCCGTTTTCGGTTTTAAAAACCGGTTTCGGTTTTAAAAACCTGTTTCGGTTTTAAAAACCGGTTTTTAATACCGGTTTTAAATACCGGTTTTTAATACCGGTTTTTAATACCGGTTTTTAAATATTTGGTTAACCGATTTTAACCGAAACCGGATTTTTTAAAAGCGGTTAACCGGTTTTGTTTTTTCCGGTTTTTGCCAGCCCTAGTTTAGATTTTAGAAGGGGGAGGAGGATTTAGGTTCTCACGGTATGAAAATAATAAATATTTTATTTTATTTATCTATAAAAACGCCCTTAAAGTAATACGGGGTGTCCGTCTATATTCTGATCCATTTTGACTACGAATAACTTTAGGACAAATAAAGTTATTAAATTAAAAATCCTTATAAACCAATTATATGCCTTTCTTTATTAAAAAAAATATCCGTTTATAATTATACTAACTCTGCTATAAAAAATATTTTGATTAAAAATTAGGCTTAGTTTTAAAGCTGGTAGTTTTTCCTTCAATTTGAGCTATCACAAAGTTACTTTACTTAAAATCAAGCCCAGTTATAAGTGAAAATTTGCCTAAATGCCGTAACTTTGGCTAATTTTGCAATGTGTTTGCACTAATTTTGCCATATCTCCGGTTCTAACAATCAGATTAATGTCTACAAAACGTCATTTTGTAGAATTTTGTTTAAGGAACAAATACTATTTAAAAAAATTGTTTTCATTCTTTTAGTTTAGGAGCTAGAGCCTTACAAACAATGAAATTGTTTATAACAAATTTCCTTCACCTCCGACACAAAAGCAAGATTGAAAATCGAATTTAGCAGGTCAAAATCCATAGGAATGCACTCTGAAACTCAATGGACACTGATCGGCCACGAAACAGCCCTGATGACTTAATGACCGAACTGTGAGCGAAACGCTAATGTTCACCGTCCAGTCATTCATTAATTAGCATGACCGGACCGTGAGCGTGCCGAGATCTGAGCGCCTAGTGTGCATTTACTTTTTTTTCTAAGTGCAACTTGGTTTTCTAACTGAAATCTTAAATATATTTTTTTAAAAGCACTTTCAAAAAAAGTTTTATTTCTTTTGACCAAATAACACTCTTTTAAGTTCAAGTTATTTAAAATGATATAGCCAGAAACATCCAAGTCTCCTTATAATACCTTGGCTGAATGTATATAAATGTAACTTTTAAAAAGTTTTATACTCTAGAACAGAATATCTCGACGAAAACTTTGGGGTATTAGGGTCTGGTGACGTTCTGTGTAAGAGCTACTTTAATAACTTGTATGCAACTTTACTAATCAGAGAAACTTCCTACTTTATAAAATCCTTGGTTTACTATTTTTATTACATAGTTTTACGAAATGTCCAAGAATTTTTAATATTAGACTTAGGCGTTTATTGGATAGAAATTTAATAAAAAAGTTTATGAGAGATATTAATAGGTTAAAATGATTTTAATTCTTTTTTCAAACTAATACCCGAGTCATTTTAGTCAAATTAAAGGGTCAATCTCGGAATCTCACGGAATAAGGTAAATATCTGTACATACCTTTATTTTGGTACAAAAAATACTCTCCTAAAAATCTCCTATGATATCGTGCAAGAATCTCGAAATATGACAGGTCACATGTCAAAAAATCAGTTTTTGCGAATATCTTGTTTCTTTTACTTTTAATTGCATTTATATTCATAATAAAAGTTGTAGACCACAAAATTCTTTAAAAAATTGATTTCAAGCCTTTTTTGTCAGACCAACGGATCCGTTAATAGAGGGCGCAGAGTGTAAAGCAGTTTACTGCAAGGTTAGTTTTAATTTATAAGGTTGCCACATATCCTCAACTTTTAGACTGTTCGAGGTCGGGGACGAAAGGAAGGGTACTCCACGAAGAAAAGTTGGCAAGACTGGGTAAAATCGAAGCTGATGATCCATCCAGTGGCGTCTAGAATTTGCGAATTTCATTTTGTATTGTTTTGGAAGTGATATTTGTTGAAAGATGTAATTCCAAATGTTTTTTATTTAAAGTAAAAGAATTTACAACTTAATAATAATTAAAAACTGTTGTGTAAACGGTTGTTCTACTAATACAATAAACTGTATATCTCCGGCACTAGACAACATGGCCGAAAAATGGGAGATGTGACGTCATAACACGTCAAAGCAAAATGGCCGAATGTCGTGACCCTATATAGACCGACTTTGGTTTACTGTACCTTAGCACGCAATTAATCGTGATTTTTAGGCTAATATGTCATCTTTTACTTAGGTATTTGCTAAATATCACGATTAATTGCGTGCTAAGGTATGTACATACGCTCAAGTGCTTTACACACTGCGCCCTCTATTATCGGATTCGTTGGTATGACAAAAAAATGCTTAGAATCAAATTTGTAAAGAATTTTGTTTTCTACAACTTTTATAATAAATATAAATACAAAAAAAGTAAAGGAAACGAGGTATTCGCAAAAAACTTATTTTTTGACATTTGACCTGTCATATTTCGAGTTCCTTACACGATATCCTAGAGGATTTTAGGAGAGTATATTTTTTACCAAAATAAAGGTATGTACAGATATTCAGCTTATTCCGTGAGATTTCGAGGTGAAAGTCTAAGTTAATTGGGCTATAACTTAGAATCGTCATAAAAATTATTTGACTTTTATTAAATGGATCGAGCCCCGTTAGGTTAAACCACAGATATGTGGTTTAACATTATTTACAACGTCATTACTTGATTGATATCTGTCTGTTCATAAATGTCATATTTACTGACGTTTAAAGTTGTACACATTTTTCAAGACGCTTTTTTGCAGGACAACCAAATCTAAACGTCGCAAACGTTCCTTCAACCCTTGGAACTCGAACTCTGACGACATGGGCAACGTAATCGACAAACCAGTTTGTCGTCTACGTTACCAACAAACCTCCGTTGACGTTTACGCACATTTCATGGCTACAGACCACGAATCCGGTAGAGTGAGTTACCTTATTAACAGGAGAACTTGGCTGCGTGTTACCGATCTAGTGTTGCCATGGTTGAGGGTTAGTGATCCTAGAATTGCAAGCTTACATGGGAGAATTTTGCAGGGAAGGAGTATGGGCAGAACTGAAGTCCAGGTAAATTTGTGTAAAAAAGTTTTTATACCAAAATAACTTGTAAAAAATACAGGGTGGCCCACCATATTCGACACGGTCTGTAGCTGGATAACCATAGGGTTTTTAAAAAAGTAAATACTGGAACATATACCGGTCGGATAAGACCATAGTATATATATATATATATATATATATATATATATATATATATATATATATATATATATATATATATATATATATATATATATATATATTTTTAAATGGAACACCATATATTTTATGATGGTTTTAGATTCTACTTTAAAAAATAACTGAAGTTTGTTTATAGTACTAAGTGTCTAATTTTATTCATTTTTGTAATATTTGATTTTTTTGAAAAATGCAGAGGTAAAATTAAATTGATTTTACTTTAACACTTTTAACACTTTAAACTTTAAAATGTGTAACAAGATTAGAAAAAGTCTGCCATATCATACGTTGGTCAAATTAAGATCAAATATTGTACAGGGTGATCAAAAATTAATTTCAATTTTTCAGAAAATCAAATAGCCATATCTCTCTTATTTTAAATGGAACACCCTGTATTTTTTTACGTCACATGTTGACAAATAAAATACTCTTTCAAATGGTGTATAGGTTGCCTATACCTATCTTTTGTGCTTTTTAGTAAAATCTGTTTTTACAAATTTTTAGTCCAAATGTTTATTTAAATTAAAGTTGGCTGTGACATAGCAGCCATTAATATTTTTCTTAAGAAAATAACAACGACCATTTATTCATTATTAGTGTTTTAGTCAGTTTAAAAGAAATTTCAATGATTTTAAATAAAAACCCTTCTTCTACAACAACAAGATGATATAATACTGGTAGGATGTGAAAAAAATGGTTTACTTTAGTCTAGAGTTATTCCTGAAAAATATTCCAGGAGAAACCATCTGACAACCTTAATAGTTGCTTTAAAAAATTTGACACAGTGATTATGGATAATGAAAGAAATGAGTTATAGGTCACAGAATGTCGTCATAACTGACCAGAGGCGTTATTAGGATTGTTTAAAAACACAAGTTTTATCAATACCACATTCAGCTGAAATAAGTGTTATTGGAAGTAGCATTATAAGCAACTAATGAATTTTTTTCTGTGAATTTTAAAAATAGTGGCAGATAATACAAAATCTTTTAATTTTGTGTTTTTTCCAACAAATTTACATTTTGCAATAACGGCTTAGTAAATAGGCATAGCTATATCGAAGCCTACTTACATTTAAATAGACCTTTGGAATAAAAATATGTTAAAACGGAATTTACTTAAAAAGTATAAAAGATAGATATTGGCAACCTATACACCATTTGAAAGAGCATTTGGTTTGTCATCATGTGGTGTAAAAAAATACAGGGTGTTCCATTTAAAATAAGAGAGATATTGCAATTTGTCTTTCTAAAAAATGAAATTATTTTTTGATCACCCTGTATAATCTATGATCTCGATATGACCTACGTATGATAAGGCAGACTTTTCCTAATCTTGTAACAAATTTTAAAGTTTAAGGAGTTAATATTGTTAAAATAAAATTAATTTAATTGCACCCCTGCATTTAAAAAAAAATCAAATATTACAAAAACGAATAAAATTAGACACTTAGTACTATAAACAAACTTGAGTTATTTCTTTATGTAGAATCTAAAACCGTCATAAAATATAGGGTGTTCCATTTAAAAAATATAACTTTGATACGTCACACTTTTTGAGACATCCTGTATAGAGTAAAATAATTTTATACTGTGGCCTTATCCGACCTGTATATGTTTCAGTATTTACTTTTTTTTAAAACCCCGGTTATCCAGCTACAGACTGTGTCGACTATGGTGGGCCATCCTGTAATCATTTAACAATTTTAATTTTATAACGTTGCTCTTTTCTACATGTATATTATATTTCTTTGCAGGTTCTTTCTCCCATAACAAGTAGAGTGTATGGTTCTAAGGAAATAAGAGTTGGTAATGACAAAGTTGGATTAACCAAAATGTCAGTGCAAGTTGTCTCTGGTCTACAACTAAACATTTCTCCAGATAGCTCGATAGAAAATGGTTACGTAGCTGAAACTAGCGTCACCAGGAAGCTGACGGCCCAGTATCAGGTATAAGAGTGATTTTTGAAACCAAATTCAACGTTCGCTACATTTATTTTCTAAACGTATTCAGAAAAAATCGGAAAATGAATTACAATAAGGAATAAAACAATTTTAGTAATACTTTAATGTCTATATTAAGCCACGTATACACTTGCGCACAAATCCGAATGAACACAATGCGAATGGAACGAGCATTCTGATATGGACTGGAATTCAAAGCGAACCGAACGTCCATTCTTTGTTCGGCGAATACGCACGGACCAAGCCGCGCGCTGTCGGTCCATCAAAGGGAATTCGTGTGTAATGTGGACGGTGTTTTGGCGGTAGACGTGTTCGGACCCGAACAAAAATACGTGTTCATAGCCATTGAAAACTAAAATTAAGCGACTTGGCAACGTTGCAGTTGCAAATTTAGAACATTTGACATTTTATAATCAAGCTTTGCTTTCTGTTATTGCAGTTAATATTCTATTTTTTAAAGAATTTTTATGATTTATGGGATAAATGTAATAAAAAATAAGAAAATAGTTAGTCTACAACTAGTATTAAGCGTTTCAGTGGTTGCCATCATGGATTTCGTTAAAAATTCAGCAATGAAGCAAAACGTGTCAGTTTTGGTTTATCTGCAGTTCAAGTATAAATATCGAAGAACTAACACTTCATGGCTTTATATAAAGTTTCTCGAAACACTGACTATTATTCTGCTTTGTGTTATTTAGGTTGTTGGACAATAATGCCTAATATTTTTTGTAAAATTTAATAACTAATCAGGTAATTTATGTAAATATTCTTTGTCAAATTGAATCTAGATATCCATTTTTATCAGCTGTTTGACCGAATTGCAACACTGTGCTTCCTAAATTGAATTCCCAATTGCATTTATATTTATAAGTACACAGTGGAAACATTGATGCTTCAAAACAAGGCTGTTAAAAATGGATTGGACAATAATATCAATAATAAAAAAGAAGATGCATGGTAGGAAATAGCTAATAATAGTCATGTTAACATAGGTAAATAAAAAAAAATCGACGTCTGGTTCTCTGCTCCTTATTACAAACAACGGCGATGTCCAAGTGCGCTTTTTTTCTTCTTGTTTTTCTTTAATAAATTGTATAAAACTATAAAACTCGCACTGGCTAATTCTATATCTGCCATTTTTAAATAGGTAGATCCAAATAACTGGATCGATCGCGAACAGGATGCTCATTCGTGCCCGTACTGATTTTAATTTTCACCCCAAACAGAAGATCAGCTCGTTTGGGTTAAGCTCATTCGGATTCCTACTCAAGTGTATACGCGGCTTTAGTAGTATTTTTCAGAAAGGGACTTGCATTTTATAGATTCTATATTGTAAGTGGTCTGCATATTATGTTTATTTATTTTTATAGGAAGGGTTACTAGACATAGAACTAGAATTTTCCGATGGTACCAAGACAGCCCTAAGGGATATTTCCGATACAGATTACCACTTGGTAGTCGAAAGTCTTGACCCCGAAGTGGTTGCTTTTGCTCCAATGGTAGCATCGCACCATCCTCAGTGATTGCAGTTGGGGAAGGCAGTGGTGACTTATTACAGGTAATATATCTAAAATGACTCTCTTTAGCACAACTCAAAATAAGGGGTAAATATTTATAATATTTTTTTATTTGCAGGTTACTCTTCTTTTATCTGAAGAGTGTAGAGTGCTTGGAAGACCCAAGATGAAGACAGCCGGGCCCCTTGCGACAGCCGCTGCCCATATTACAGTCGATTTTAGCAGTAGCGACTTGTCACATCGACCAGACATTTTGCAGAATGACGGAGGTAGTTATGGCGGATCAAAAGGGATTTTGTCGATTTACAAGACATATTAAAAGGTATTTTTACCATAAAGGTGCCATTCCAAGCACCGCGGCAGTCTGCAAACCGCCGCGGCAAGCGCCAGAAGGTTATAGTTATTTTGCTTTCGCCTTGGGGAGTAAGGAGTAGCGCTGCCGGAAATGTGAATGGCTCAGGCGATTGCGTCGGCGGTTTGCAGTCTGCCGCGGTGCTCGGAATCGAACCTTAAGAATCTGACCTCTAGTAATAAATTTGTAATAAAATATCAGAATAACAAAAACACTTTATCATGGTTTTAGGCACTCCCCTTAAAGATGAAAATTCCCACGAACCTAATGTGCAGGCCAGGCAATACCAAGGAAATAAGGGTATTTTAAGAAATAAACGGCAGAATTTACATATGACCCCTTAGAGATCAGCATGTATGTGTTGCTAGCAGCCTTTTGTTGCGCCATTGTTGTAAGTTAGAACATACTTATCAAATCATTAATAATATAAAATTGATAAAAAAACCAACAAAATTTATTTTTAAGTATAATTGTGTAGAATCAAAATATCACTATTGAAAATAAACTTTCTATAGTTCGTTAGATTTAAACTAAATCATTTTAAAAGTATTTTGGCTTAAAACGATGATGGTGATAGAGCGAGGGTCGAGAACTATCGTGGGATATCACTACTTTCTGCAATGCCCAAGTTACTCGAGTCCATGATAACGGACGATATGTTTGGTGCATTTAGGAACTACATTATCCCTGAACAGCACGGCTTTTTCCAATTCCGTTCCACTCAAACAAGCCTGGCAGTGTACCAAAATTATCTGGTTTCTTCGGTTGAGGAGGGTAGACAGGTGGATTCTGTATATACTGACCTGTCAAAGGCTTTTGATAGTGTCTGCCACCCTTTATTGATGAAAAAGCTGTCCGAGATTGGTGTATCCGGTCAATACCTTCAGTGGATTGGATCCTATCTGTCCGACCGTCGTCAGCGTGTCACTGTGTGTGGCTCGTCGTCTCATGAAGTGTTTGTGACGTCCGGTGTTCCTCAGGGATCACACATTGGACCAGTGCTGTTCCTATTGTTTATTAACGATGTTCGGTCATGTTTTCAGACTTCTAACTTTCTATTATATGCAGACGATATTAAATTCTATAATGTTATTAATCCTAATTTTAATAGCCTACAGTGTGACCTAAACAATTTTGTGCAGTGGTGTAGCTCGAACTTTTTAAATATCAACATATCTAAATGCAAGGTTATAAGTTTTTTTAAAAGTAATAAACCATTAACATTAAATTATACCATTAACGGACAAGATATCGACCGAGTCACTTCACTTAATGATCTCGGAGTGATTTTTGATTGTGATTTGACCTTTAACTTGCACATCGATAGCATTTTTCTCAAGGGCTGTAGGTTGCTTGGATTTATTAAGAGATGCACCAAGCATATCAATGACACAAAAGCGATTCTGTGTTTATATAATTGCCTCGTTCGGAGCATCATGGAGTACTGCTCTGTGATTTGGTCTCCACGATATGCTTGCCACATTGACCGACTTGAGAGAGTGCAGAATAGATTTGTTAAGTATCTTCTGTTTAAATTTCATTTTCCGTATAGCAACCTGACCTACCAAACAAGGCTTTTACTCTGTGGGCTTAAAAGTCTTGAGTGTCGCCGTAGGGAGGCTCTTGTACTCTTTTTGCATAAGCTGTTAAATGGCAAAATCGACTGTAGCTTTTGCTTGGTTTGGTTCCAATACGCGTACCAAACAGACGAACTAGGCAGGTCCAGTTATTTTTTGAAAGGGTCCACCGAACGAACTATGGTCAGGGAGCATTTGTAGATCGTATGTTGGTAAATTACAATCAAAATTACTCCGACTGTGACATTTTTAATATCAGTTATCTCTCTCTGAAGGCAGTACTAGTTAGTAAGTTGTAAGCTTGTTTGTTTTTTTTATGTGTTTGTAATTTTTGTCAAGTTATTTGGTATATAGAGACTTTATTTTAGTTAATTTTGTACCATTTGGAATTGTTATTTCCGTAGTGTATGTAAATGAATAAATGAATAAAACCATGTAAATTACTGATCATCTTATTTTTACGTAGGTGTTTGTTGTGTCCTGTGTAGTGTACGCATCGAAATTTAAACCAATTGAAGCAGGTGTCACTGCGGGTCTTCACGCGTCCCCTGTTAACCCGAGTAATTTGGTAATACACAGAGAGCCACGCAAACCTAGAGAATCTACGCAGAATGCCCACGATTGGGTCTGGTTGGGAAGAGCCACCATGGATACTTCATCCAATCGAAATTCCGCGGTAAGTGTAAAGTTGTGTGTGTATAAGTATAAGTGTAAAGTGTTTTCAATATGAACGTTTACCAACACTGGTTTGAATTTGGCAACAGCGCAGGACTACATAACCTTTTGCCTCTGGTTAATTTCTGCTCGCCGCATATTGGACAAAATTCTCTAAGTCTTTAGATTTTTGTTTTCTCAGATAGTAATACTTAAAAAATTGTTATTTTACAGGTTGTCACTAACAACAATGGTCAAGACATGCGCATAATCACCAACCCACTAAATATGAATTACGTCGACCCTGATGACGCCTTAGGCACCAGTTTTACCAATCCGAATCATATCGAACTACCGAGCCGGCCACCACCTGGCGTCAGTACTTCTACTGTTAACGAAGTAAACTCTTCTGGAAGAAGCATTGATAGCACCACGTACTGTCGAAGCAAAAAGGATGTTGTTAGTGCTGGTGGCAGAATGAGCAATGTTGAAGTTGAAAGTGAAGAGTTGGTTGGATGGTAAGAATATTAGCTATTTGTTATTTGTATGTGGTAATATATCTTCTATGATTTTTTAAAGGAATAAACCAACACCTCCACCACCCCTTCCCCCTCACGCAATCCCTCTACAAACCAAAAAATCGCCACCAGTTGTTGAGGACTACAGGCCACCAGTGCCACCCCACAGGAACCTACCTTCTACATCAACGGCCGAGTCTCCGGTACCTCCAGCTGTGTCCACACCTAAAAGACATCATCACCATCATCACCAAAGGTAAATAGAACCATAGTAGTGGTAGTAGTAGTACTATTGTTAAGGGATTGGTGGAAAGACTAATCTAATAATATTGTGAACACCCTTTATTGGGGGTATGTATGTTTTAATAATTTCAATATTTATTCAATTATTTTGGAATTGAAGAAAACATGTCCAAAATTAAAACAAATAATTTTTCGAACACACAAGATTTTTTTCAAGAAACAACAACAGTTTCTAGGTCATCAAATAAACGTTGCCGAATGCCGAAATAGTTTTATGGTCCACCGGCTCAAAGGTCAAAAAAATAGTTACATATGGTATATAAGTCCCAGTTACGTAAAATGGCCCTGTATACGCCACCATATATACTTCCACAAAATCCATCTTTTTTAACTCATTATTATGATTGGCACACTAAAATTCTAACAATATAATAAGATATTATTGTGATTACTTTAACCTTTAAATTGACTTCCAGGAATGGAAGTCGAACCAGTGAAAAACTTCTGCAGCAGGCCATGGAGACATCAGCAGAGGGCAGTCGACCAGGTAGTGATATGCGCGAACGAGTGCTTGATGACGTAGAGGATAGAGGGCAGCACGTCTTCGAATTTGACGACGAACCACAGGTAAAAAAGGAGACAGGAGATAAAATGGAATTTGTGCAGTATCCCAGATCACCAAATGCAAAATGTACGTAAATTATCTGTTACTGAATTCGTTACTCGCTTTAGTTTTTGTGTTTTAAGTTTATTTCCACTTTTATTTGAAAATATGAATGAGCAAAAAACAAATGTTCCCTTCTTCTTTAATTCCACTCTTTTCAAAAAGACCATCCTTCATTTGGGCAAAATGCCGCCACGTGAAAATGTCGCTTCTGCACCCACGCTAGGAGCGGCCCTGTCAGGCATTCATTTAAATTGTGCATCATACCTTATATGTATTTGTTCTGCCATGATATTGGACCATTTTTGTAGAACACATCTATATTAATTTATGAAAATTTTCAGCCAATCGAAACAGTGCCGAAGTTAAACGAGCTACGATAGTTGGAAACCCAATGTTCAGTGCGAACGACGACCAGAACGACAACAAAACGAACGAAGTGGTGCCGGGTGTGACTCCAGCGGATCTACCTGGTTTGGATGACTTGCAGCTGGACATGGACTATGATCAAATTATGCATTATTTTGAAAATTTAAAGGTAATGTCATTTAAAATTTCTTTAAATTTTACACACTCTTTCCTTAAAAGTTAATTGTATCGATTCCCAGTTTCCCTCCGACAAAGTAATCGTTCTTGGTATTGGTTATGATCTACTAATGCTCAAGTCACAGCACCTAAGAGGTTAACAGTTAATAACTTACTTAAGAATCTGTAATTCTGTAAACTATCTACATTCCTCGGGTCCTCAATCATAATTTAATTACTTTTTTTCTTACATTCAATTCCTAACTCTAGCAAGTATCAGAAACAACTCCCTTGGTAGCTTGTACAGAATCAGCTAAATGAAATTGTTTATAGGCAATGTGTGGAAAGAAGACTGTCTAACGCGAACGCCGGCATGTAAACATCTTGAATAGGATAACTAATAGTGCTTTCTTGTTGTTTTTTACTGTCTGACATACTTTTAAATGTTGCTTATACAGTATCTCGGCCTATATACTTACTGTGTCAAACTTTGTACACACTTGTTTAAGATTATCCTGTTCCTTTTTCACTCCTTTTTTAGTTCTTTATTGTTTTGACATATCCTTGTTTATTTTCTTAAGTCCTCAATTTTTTATAAAAAATACCGAACAATTATAAGATTTGGAGGGGGCTCCTGATTTTAGACACGCACTGTATAGTATGCATAACATGTATAAAGTGTCCCTGGGCCAGTAATAAAATGGACTTCATGATAAGCAGGGCCGTATTAACTGTTTGAGGCGCCCTAGACTAGAATTCCCGGAGCGCCTATTTTCTATCAAAAAAATTTTTGAAAAGCAAAAAGAAAAAAAGGTCGTTCCCTCCGTAGCGCCTATTTTAAGTGCCAGGCGCCTTCCTCACCCCAAATAAAATTTGATGACCAAAAGAAAAGGGTCATTCCCTCCTTTTCACGCCTATTTGTCCTGTCTGGCGTCTATTACTCCCCTGTAGGGCGCCTATTTTTGTCATGGCGTCCTAGGCTGTAGCCTAGTCAGCCTAATGGATAATACGGCCATGATGATAAGAACACTTTTAAAACCATTTCAGGAGGGTTCCTTTTGACGAGTCTATCACCAATATTCATACTGCCATATACAGTGTGTCCAAAATTGGTAGTTGGGAATGTATTGGTATATCGGAAACTATAAGAGTTAGAAATATGGTTAAATGAAAAAGTTGTGGGCCATTCAATGGTCAATCTAAAGCCGTTTTAACGATGGCTGTATCTTGTTTGGTTTCTAAGTTATTTTGAAAAACCGGAAAATGTGCATTTTAGAAAAAGTGCTATAGTTTTTTTATTTTAAACAATTTTTGAAATATGCGAAAACATTATTAGGGCAACTTTTTAAGAGCAATGCATTTCTGTATTCAGATTTTTTTCGAAATTTCGGTTTTGAGATAACATCATCACCTTGCATTTTTCTTATGGCGGCCATTTTGTTTTTTGCGCATTTTTAAAGAACGTTTTTGCCCTTTAAAATGATGTATAACACTTTATAGATTAAGATACGGCCGTTATCAAAACGGCATTCGATTGACCATTGAATGGCCACAACTTTCCCCATTTAACCATCTTTCTATCTCTTATAGATTCTAATATTCCTATACATTCCCTCACCAATTTTGGACACACTGTATAAAAGCGGCACTTTACCCCTGTCTGTCAATGTCAAATGTTTCAGGTGTCGGACTGGGCGAACATGTCACTTTTTGCCGGACAAGTTTACCACAATGTTTTACATGCAATTTTTAAAAATTTTGTCCAAAATCGTAAGGGTTACAGTCACGTAACCCGCCTAGTCCGATACTAAAACTAACGTACCGTGGGTATCTTAAGCGAGGTAAGAGGGAGTTTGTTGACACGGGACTTAAATACTTGAAAGATTTGGGGTGGAAGGAAAGACCTCCGCTGGCAGCAGGTTCCACAATCTAGAAACTCTAGGGATAAAAGAACGAACAAAGTGGGAAGTTCGGGGCCTGTCCAGTTGGACCGTATAGGGATGCATACGCGCGGAACCACGAGTTTCTCTGTTGGGAACCGTGAGTGGAGGAACAATACTGGACAATTCTTCAGAGCAGAAGCCATGGAAGTACCTATAAAAAAGCGATATATCCCCCACAGCCCGACGATGGGCAAGAGAGGGAAGCCTTTCTGTAAGTGAAGAGTCATTAATGAGACGAATAGCTCTTCTTTGAATAGAATCAAGAATGCTTAGGGTTGTGGGGGACGCCATGCCCCAGATATGAGAACAATATTCCAAGGGAGGTCGGATTTGGGACACATATAAAGTGTATAAATTAGGTGCGGAAAAATACTTTTTGGCTCGAAAGAGAAATCCAAACTTTTTTGAAGCTGCCGTGGCTATAGATACAATGTGTTTATGCCAGTTAAGGTTACTTTCAAATGTGACGCCCACAAGATTGAAGGTGTCTTTGCTCTATAAAACTTGGCCGCTCATAAGTAGAGGATGAGTATTTGATGACTCTTTTCGCGACAAGGAACATGATTGTGTTTTGGATGCATTAAAATGGACGAGATTTTTGGCGCCCCAATCCAATATTAAATTAAGATCCTGCGAAAGAGATATCTGCATCGCTCTGCGCTTAGTTTTCCAAGTCAGGTTTAGTGATGGGTTTAGGAACCTGAAAACTGGAGTGAAGGGTACTATGGTCGGCGAAACTATGAATGGAATTAGTTGTGGACGAGAGAAGGTCATTGATGTGAAGAAGAAACAATGTTGGTGCCAGAACTAAGCCCTGAGGGACTCCAGCATTTACTTGGTGAAAGCTCTGAAGAATGGCCGTCCACAATAACTGATATACGACGATCAGATAGATAACTAGAGAGCCAAGTACAGAGTTTAGTTGAAAGACCATAGGAGGGAAGTTTATTAAGAAGTGCGGCATGCCAGACCTGGTCAAAAGCTTTGGATATATCAAGAGCAACGATCTGGGACTCACCTAGAAACTCAAGAGACTTATTCCAGCAGTGTGATACGAAGGAAAGAAGATCTGCTGTAGATCTTTGTGGCGAAATCCATACTGCCTGTCATGCAAAATTTTGTGTTTTTCTAAGTACTTAAGAATTTGTGAATTAATTAATTTTTCCATTACTTTACAAAGAACTGAGAGAATTGAAATTGGTCTATAGTTAGATGGAAGAGATTTAGATCCTTTCTTGGGAATAGGTTGAACACGTGCAGCTTTCCAGCTCTCCGAAAGATACCTGTGTCGTAAGAAATTCGAAAGAGCCGAGTTAAGATTGGTGCAAGTTCTGGAGCACATTTTTTAAAACGATTGCTGGTATGCCATCCAGCCCAGACGATTTCTTTGGTGTTAAGTGGAAGAAAGGATACGCTTAATGTGTTTTACCTTAAAAATAATATCGGGCATTTTATGAGGAACTGGGGTAACCGCTGGAATTGGATGATTTACGGGAGGGTCAAGGGCTGAATTGGCAGCAAATTGTTTAGCAAACACTCTGTGCCTTTCCTTTAGCGGTAGAAACAATTTCATCTTCCAAAGCTAGTGGCGGAAAAGAACTGGTACAAAAATTCTACTTATGTTTTTCTGCAAAGGACCAGAAAGATTTGCTGCCATTTGAGCAAGAAAGAACTTTGTTTTTAATACGATTGTCAAAGGAATCTTGGCTTCAGAAATTGTTTGATTGTAGTAGTTTCTTGCTTCAATGCTGGCCTGTCGGGTTTTCTGACTAGATCCTGTAGAAACTTCTTGTGAGCCTGAACTTTTAAAATTCCTAGCTTTATCACAAGATTTGGAAAACCAGGGTTTGTTATTGGATTGTTTGGGGTTCTTGATTGGTGTGTGAATATAGGTTTCAATGCCCAATTGAATTGATTCTCGCCTGTTGATTGCAAATTTCAGAAGTGATCACCATGAAGAAAAGCGAGATGGAATTCCAGGGGTAAGTGGCGAAGAAGTCCCCAGGCCATCCCAGTCGGCTGAGTTGTAGTGCCATACGGTGCGTGGTTGCATGTATTCATTTACCTCGGGATGTGCAAGGTAAGATATAGTTACTAAGCCATGATCTGAGCGACCTAGGGAGCTGTGACAGATGTATGATAGAGTCTGGGGTTGGTAGTAAGAAAGAGATCAAGGATTTGTACTATGTTCAAATAAGTTTCTGATAACATTTTTAGAAGTATAATAATGAAACTATAAAAACACAGAAGAAAAAGGAGATATTGTTCGATATGCCAAACTCATTGGCCAGAAAAGAAAGGGAATTAAAGATGAAGAAACAAATGAAGGTGCTGGTGTCATTATGCCAAGCCGTAAATCATCAGATATTAGGCGATCAGGTCGGAGACTATTCTCAATTTCTTTATTATTGAGATATGAAGTCTGTTAAATTAGTGTTGTAGTAGAGTTTTTTTATGCCGATTACGTTATAACAATTGAACATCGGGCTTTTGATACTGCAAAATGCACTTAGATGAAACATTCCTTATTATAATACCAGTTCGAGAGATTCACGTTATTATTAAAAGATCTTATGTAAAGTTATCCAATTTTTGACAGTTCGAAATATGACGTCCGGAATCTAATAGAAATGGGTATTTCTAAAATAGATATCACCCTGTAGCTTGCATCACCAGGTGATATTTTAAAGAGCTTTTAAGAAAATGTCATTGATAACAAAACAGCGGGATACATATAATGTCTATTTTACCTGACACTAAACTTGCAAAGCCAGTATTGAGTCAGAGAAAATGGACTTACCACAGATTTGATGGCCAGAGCCAAACTATAACAGATAGACATATCAAATGTGGTAATTTTTTCACCAATAACTTTACAACATCCATTTAATAGCGATGTAACATATGCCTTTGATAGATCTTTAAATGGTGATATAATAAATATACAGGGCAAAGCCAAATGAGATCTTGCAATAAATCAAAAACTCAATATTTAATTGTTTTTATAACACGGTTCAGCGGAAAAAAATAACACCTACCACCTCCCAACCGACTCGCATCACCACAAATAACTTAGCAATAGTGCTGACTAAAAATGATCACCCTGTATATTGAAAAACAAAAAGAAACGATATTTCACCTATATAATAAACTTTGTGGTGGTAACTTTAAACAAATCAAAAACGTCACTAACGACGATATAACAGCTCAGGCATTAATTTTTCTTTTTTTTGCTGGCTTTGACACAATTTCTGCCAGGGTTGTGCCGGTACTTATGAACTGGTCGCCAACAAAGATACAGGACAAACTTAGAAAAGAGATTAAAGAGACTTATGAAGAGAATAATGGAATAGTAACCTACGATATATTGTTAAAAATTAAATATTTGGATATGGTGGTTTCAGGTGAAAATTTTAGTCCATTTTGTTTAAATTAATCCGGCGTGGTCCTAAAATTGTTGTTTTAAATTATATCTCTTGTAGAAATCTTAAGAAAAATGGCCACCGGCAGTTATAGTAGATCGAGTTGTTACCAAGCCATACGTCATTGAACCCCGTCACGTCAGATGACCTGTTTTTAAAGTAGGCGACATCCTATGGCTTCCAGTTTACTCATATCATAGAGATCCGGCGAATTACCCAACCAGACTGAAAATCATGCACATCCAGTGGCAAATACTTCTACTATTATGGGCACGTTAATATACACTGCATTCCAATCTAACATCAAGCCACCCTGTATAATTCCGTTCATTGAATGATTATGGAAATAAATTACCTCAATTTTTACGTGAACAAATTTTTGTGTAACAATTTGTTTATTTAAAGAGATCTATTCAGTTGTCCGTTACTTTGTGACAATACATTTTTACGTAGAATTTAATAGATAACACAGATTTACTACTTTGTTATTTTGTCACCAGATTTCTGCATGCTACGAGTGGCTATCCCCTCCCGTTACCAACAACGTCAAAAATTGTAAATGGGAGAGAGTTAAAGTGACACCTAATCTTAGGCCGGCCGCAAACATTTAGATTTTTCATCCGATTAGTCGGTCCGACTTGAACATGTCTACGTTGTCATTGGTTGTAACATTTTATATTTTAAAAACAACCAATGACCACGTAGGCTGATACCGTCGGACCGACTATCGAGATCAAAAATCTAGTGCTTTGCGATCGGCCTAAACAGTGATAAATTCTCTCTTTAATAGTTTGTAGTAAAAAAACATTTTGTTATTTCATGTATAAATTTAACGGCATAAAGTTTGCTCAAATAATTTTTTGTTTTTAAATTAATCAAGACACCCGGCTCTCCCTCGTGGCGCAATGGAGCAGAGCGTTGATCTTTTAAGCCAGAAGTCGCAGGTTCGATTCTCAGCGGAGGAGACATATTTAGGTAGTAGTTATTTAAAAATAACGACCGTGGTGACCTACCGCGTTGTCTAAGAGGTGCTGTAAAATGCAGAATTGCACTACCTGTTGTCTAAAAGGTCTGTGAAATGCACACTGCATGTTTCAATGCTTGAACAGTTGACGGAACAGGGAAACGATGGGTGAAACATCCTAATAACCCGACACCCACGGTACTCTGAGTATTTAGGCGCCAGGCCTTTGTGGGATGTCAAAAAGATAAAAACATTGACAGAGAAATCGGTGAAAATGCATTAAAAATACATGAACATTTTAAATTCTTTTATGTTTCCTAATCTGGTATTTATTTGGGTACACGCCAAAAGTAAAATTAAAAGTACTAAAAACCAAAAAAAATTTAAACAAAGTAAAAAGATAATTAAAAATCGACGTTTCGGTGGCAAATCTGCCACCGTTGTCAAGATAAATGGAATAAAATAATAAAAATAAAAATTATCTATTATTAAGGTTTTAAAATTTAAAATTTTTATCTTTTTTAGGATATTCTGAAATCTTTGACATTAAATGTCAAAATATGTTTGTTTGGTTATAGTGTCATAAGTGACATAGATAACTGGTTGCTGGTGTATTTATTGTTTATTTTACAAAAAAGGTGAATAGTTAGTTAATTTTTAGTCTTCCTGAAGATACTTCAGTATCAAGCAAAGGCAACCAAGTGTTATTTAAATTAACTGAAATTGATGCTACACAATTATCTTTATTTATTAATATATATCGCACTTTCTTTGATTTTTGCGTTTTTTAGAACAAGTTTCCTTTGCTAAAATGCTCGAAGCATCCCAGTTTATTCTATGATTGTTATCAAATGCGTGTTGGCAGATTTTTGATTTATGAAATTCTGTGTTTTTAATGTATGATCTGTGTTCTTTTTATGCGTTTTGGCTAATGGTCTACAAGTTTCACCTATATAAAACTTATTGCATTCGCAAGGTATTTTATAAATGACATTTTTTTGTATTTTCATTTAAGTTGTATGGCTTTTGTTTTTGTTAATTGAGATCTGATAGTGTTTTGTAGTTTTAAAGATTGTGCGAATATTAAATTTATGTCCTATTCGTTGAATTTTATTTGATAGTCCGGGAATGTATGGTAAAAATAAATTTGTAATAGGTCTATTTTGATTTTGTCTTATAACTAGAGTTTCAAATTCAAGGAAACAATTATTTATAAAATCAAGAGGATAATTATTTTGAATTAAAATATTTTTTAAATAATCTTTTCAATATTTATATTTTGATTAGAACAAATGACTTTAATTCTATCAAATAGACTTTTAACAACTCCTTTTAACCATTATTGGGTGATTTGAGTTAAAATTTAAGTATCTATTTGTATGTGTAGGCTTTCTGTAGATTTTTCTTTCAAAATTGTTAAATTTTTTTTTATTAAAATGTCAAGAAATGGTAGTTGTAAGTTGTTTTCTTTTCTAAAGTAAACTTAATTGTTGGTTCTTGTGTATTAATGCGTGTTAAAAATTGTTTAAACAGTGATCGTCATGTTGGTATATAGAAAAAATGTCATCTCCACCAAACTAAAGGTTTATATTGATAATTTATAAAAATATTACTTAATAAAGATGAACCCATAGCCATGCCAGAGGTTTGTTTACAAAATCAGTGTTATATTGAAAATATGTTGTTTGACACAAAAGTTAATAGCTCAAGAATAGTGTTTATGCCAATTTTGTTCTTTCGCCAAGATGGACATCATTTTCTAATTTATTTCTAACAATATTTAAAGTTTTATCCACTAGGACATTTGTGAATAAACGAAGAGTAAAAGCGTCAAATATACATGTTGATAAAAAAGCTGCATTGTCACTTAAATACCTCGGCCTTTACGAAACCCGGAATGTTCATTGTGAAAAGTTGATTTACGTTCTAGGTCCAGTCTAAATATCTATTTTTAATCATTATTTCGAGGGTCTTACACACGCGCGCATGATGATAAGACTATGGAGCAGTAGCTGGCTAAGCTATCTTGGTTTGCTATTTGGTTTTTAGTAGGTTAATCACATTTATATTTCTTCAAGAGCAGGTATAGGCATGAGGTCCTGAAGCATATTATTATAATTTTCCAGCAGAATTTGTTTGGCTTTGGCTGGTAGGGTTTTTTAATCACGCGGCATATGAAATATCGTCTAGGCCTGGTGCCGATAATTTTTTATCCTCTCAAGGCATTGTACAGTTCGTATAGGGCAAAGAGGGGGTTTCCGTATTTTTGTTTAATAGGTGAAAGTTTGGTTGTATGTTTATTGATGACATGTTCAGGAGAATTTCTTTTTAAGTTATCAGAGATAATATAATTAGTTTTATTTCTGCTGTTATTAGAGAATTTTTTGATTTTATCTCCATATGTAGGTAATACTAGAGTCTCTATTTAATGATTCACAAAAGGTTTTAAATTTTGTTGTCTTTTTGTTTTGTAGATTTCTTCTCGTTGTCGCTATAGCTTTTTTGGTTTTTATGTAATTTTCTATGTTAGGTGAGTTTTTGAAAAAGGAAACGGCTTGTTTCTCTTTCAGATATCCATGCTGTACATTCTTCGTCCACCAAGGGTTGTTGGTTTTTGTATTAGTCCACATGTTTTAGTTGGTATAGTTTCTTCCCATTGATATCTTATTAATAATTGAAATAGCTGGTCTTATGTGGTTTAAGTTTGTTTCTTCTAGTGTTAGTTTCAAGAATATTTTGTCTACTATAAGCATTCCAATCAACCTTTTTAAAGTTTTTATACTGTATGTTCCCGTAACTGCCTGTTTAAATTGGAAGTTATGTTATTATTTAGGAGTATTTATAAAGACAGGAATAGACAACAATCAGTGCTTTTAATCTCTAGACTGTCCAGTCACAGCCCAGAGCTATTGAGTTGCTTACAATAGTTATATCAACAGCACTACAATTATGATCCGGGTTGGTAAGCCTTGTTGGAGAGCCATCATTTAGGACCACCAGGTCGTTGTCCATGATAAACTCGCTTAGAATTCTTCCGCCTCGATTTGTTGGGGTCGAGTCCCATAGGGAGTGGTGGCGTTAAGGTCGCCCATCAGGACAATCCTTTCGGTCTCTGCACCACTGTTCTCCATAAGGTCGCGAAGCAATTCATTGTTGATATTATTATTAGACTGGGCATAAATATTTATTAAGTGAAAGTTGGAAATTTTTATTTTGATATATTGTGTGCCATCAGAGTTATATTCTTTTGTTTTATAATAAATTAAATTTTTCTTGATACAAGTTGCAATACCGCCATATCCATCTTCCCTGTCCTGGCGAAGAATGTTGTAAGAGTTTAGATGAAATGTCTGAGTTGGTTTAAGCCAAGTCTCGTTTAAAAATATAAGGTCGGGGTCCTTTTCGGAAATAATATTTATTAGGTTACTTCTGTTTGACTTGACACTGCGAATATTCCACTGGATCAACTTCAGAGTATTTTTTTCGGTCATTTTGTAAGCTGGGGGTGGAAAGGCTATTTGTTAGGTAGAGTCCATTTCTTCTTCGGACTCCCCGTACAGGGATCCCGGAGTGGGACTGGACAGAAAATTTTTAACATTTTTTCTAGTCTCGTCATTTGAGTTAGTTAATATTTGTATTATGTAAGCAAATTCTTCATTGGAGTTATTAAAAGCTGGATAATGTGCACTATTAATAGGCATGGGTAAATTTTTCTCGGATGAAGGAAGAAAAGGATGATGTAGATGGATAGTCATAGACGTTTGTCTTTGTTGTGTGGTTTTGCTTTTCAGGCCTCGTGTTCGGGTAATTGAGTGCTTCTTCATGAAGCCTCTTGTTATATCCTTTTTGTATTATTCTTTTTTTTCCGTCGAAACAACTTGTTGGAATGATCTTTTTATTGGTGCATTTCTGAAGTTTTGTGTTCTACGTTCAGCCGGAACGATTGTGTTTGTTGAAGAAGTGTTTGAATTATTTAATCCCTTGTTTTTATTTTGGATTGCCGGGAAGTCCTTTGTGTTATAAATAAATTGATCTTTTATTAGGTAATTCTTTTTGCAAATATCATTAGCGTCGAAAAAGGTTATATTTTCAAAGGCCATTAGCTCCTTAATGTTTTTTTGTCTAGTAAATTCGGGACATTTTTTGAAGTTGTTCTGTGTTCATTTTTGCAATAAAAACATTTTGTAACACATGGATATTCTTCCTCTTTTGGCTGTTCTTTAAGGTGACAATCTTCCGCGCAGTTGAAACATTTTTCTTTTCCGTTGCAGTTTTTTCTTGTGTGCCCATATCTCAGGCATCTAAAGCATTGTGTTACTGGGGATATATAAACACAAACTGGGTGCTCAAGACCATAGAATCTTACATATTTAGGTAGGCAGACCCCTCTGAATGTGAGTAAGACTGACCCTGTTGGTTGGAAAGAGACTTCTTTTGTTTCTTTGTTAATTATTTTGCGATTTAATCTTCTCGCTGCTAAAATTTCTACGTCGCCCGACGTTTCACTGTATTTAATGAGTTCCTCCTCACTTATATCTGAATCTACTTGTCTAATTAAACCCTTTGAGGTAACAAAGTTGAACGGGATGAAAATTTTGTATCCTTTATTCAATAAGGTTACATTATTGACAAAATTGTTGGCACTTAAAAAAGATGTAAATTGATTGATAAACGGTTGGATCCTTTTTTGTTTATTTTTTTACATCATTTAGGTTTAAATTGAATATCTCTCTGGCTATCTTTATTGTGTTAAATTTTCCAATATTAAATCCTGTATTTTCTGTAGATTCCAAGTAGACTATAAATGGACCCTGGTCTGTTTTGCTATAAAATGTGGGTTTTGTTATTATAGTGGGAAGGTCGTTCGATTGGCTTGTTCAGATTGTTACTTAGAGATAACGCCAGGGTGTTTCTGGCGTGTTTATGAAATAATGTAGGTAGATATTTTGCAGCTTGATTTAAACCATATAATAACCAGTAATTTTAGTAAAGTTAAGATAGTTTTTTATAAAGAAGTTTTACCTGAATCCCAAGAAAATAAAGATACAATGGTTTACTGGACGTGAAAATAAAAGAGTATTATTTGTTACCAGCATTCTGTCTATTATTTTATTTTTTTTTAATTTTTTTGTTTTGTCGAGGCTAGGTATGGTAGCTTAATGTTCCTGTGTTTTTAACTCTTTATGTTTCATGGTGCTTTAAAAAGCTTTTGTTTTAGTGGTATTAATAACAGTTATAGGATGCAACATTTGGAGGCATATTTTTTTGATGACTACATTTTGGACGTCGGTCGACCCCGGGAGCATCATCTTTGAGTTTAATGAGTGCAATGATTTAACAATATTTTACAATGATTTACACTTACCAGTGCGGATAATCCCATCTAGAGCAACTAATTTAAGGAAAACTCTTTTTAACTAAAAAAATGGGCGGCTACTAGACCTGCAATAACTTGTGCACAATATATTTAACGCTTAATAATATTACCACTGCAATAATACGAACTGAGCAATATTTACGTGTTCAGTCGGACAAAGTTTGATTTGATAGCGTGATTTGATCAACGTGTTTCAAAGAGAGTATGTTTAAATACATTGAATTATTAAAAGTAAGGTGTTACTATTACATTTACACTTACACAAGCGCGGATAATCACATCAAACATTCAAATAAAGAATAAACCTTTCGTTTTAACTATATTCTCTTTCTTTTTTTTTTAAAAAAAAGTCGCTTTTAGGCTAAATTGGTACTCAATAGGCAATTTCGGCCCGCACTTTATTTACCTCAGTTTGGTTAGTTAAATGCCTACAAACCAATTTCCAGGATGTCAAAATAGTGACGGTCACCCCAAATTTGGTACACCCTTTTTGGTTTGTTAAATGCTATACAACTTGCAGGTCGGTAGATGGGTTTGATATGCTCTTATCCTTTTCTAATGTTGTGGGTCTTTTTTTTTTTTTGATAGAAAACATCCGAGGAATAATTGCAAATATTTAATTTAAATATTGCTACTAAATAAACAATGTTTAAAAAAATAATAAAGTGGGGTACATTCTTCTATTTCTACCAAAATGTATAAACAATTTGGTTTACCAGACACAGACGCATATAGAAAAATTTTAACACAAAACACATTTAAACATAAAAAAATATTTTCTGCTTAGTGTTAAATCAAAAATAATTTATTATTGTGTGAAAATTATTATCAGCTACATACAGGGTGATTTTTTTATTATGCATAACAACATAACTATAATATTTTTAGTGTCCTTAATTTTCATATAGGACGATATTTATTTCTCTTAAGCCTGAATCCAAAGAAAAATGTTATACTACAAAATTTTACCTAATAATTAAAAAATGCACAGTAATAATACAGGATAAGTCAAAAAACACGCTAAGGAAACCTCTGCGAATGATAAGAAAATGACAGTTCCACTGTAGAACATTGCGAAACGCTAAACTCGAATTACAGTGGAAAAGTGTCTCTTAATATTAACTGCTACCAATTTTAGATGTATTGCAAAACAAAAACGAATTAGAATTTTAACGGGTAAAAAGCATTAAAAGTTTTCAATGAATTATATAATATATATCTGAATAATTCTTAAAAGGGCTCCTTTACTAAAAAAAGGACACTGAATACGGCTCTAAAAGCTTGTAACCATTAACTGATATTGAGAAAAATACCGAGTAGAGATCTGTTAAAAAGTTAAGTTTTGAAATGTGTATATCACAAATCTATCAGCTCTTCGGCTTCGGGTAGTAGAGGCTTGCTTTTAACCCTACATATTGATCTTAAAGAAGATATTAAAGGATCTGATGCCTAAAGTAAGCTGTGAAGAATATCTTCGTTGTTTGATATTCTTGATACTTTTCTCGCATGGTTTTCCCTATAGTTCCTAAATAATTTATGGTTAGACTCCTGTGCCTCCTCGCTAAGTTGGCCAATAGGAACAATAGCACCATTAACTATTTCGGCACCATGCAGAAGTAACTTGTGCACAGAAGCGGGCATATAATACCAATTATAGAGGGACACATAGAGCTCTGCAGTTTCGAATGTAAACTTTTAAATTTTTCAGCATTAATTTTGCAACCTGAAGCGATTGTTTGTAATATTATAGAAAATCTTTTAAAAGTGTATAATCTAAACCTGTTATTTCAGCTACTATTTCTAAGTTTGCAAAAAATTTCCTAGCCGTATTACCATCATTGGTTGAACCTTTCCCTTGCTTTACAATATCGACTAACAATCCCAATCTATTCCTAAATGCTGCCTGAATTTCTTGTTTCCTTAGTAATCGTTGCTTCTTGCTTTCGGTGTTTCTTACAGACCACGATTTAAATGGAAGGTTATATGAAATATGCAGCAAGCATTCGTAACACCGAATCCAAGCATGCAACGACGATAAGCCAAATGAATAAAATTCTGCATTAGAAGGTTTTTTAACTATTAATTTTAAATTATTCATTTCACGAGGTGAAGCGTGACAGATATAGCATCTCATAGAAGATTGGTTGCTTGTCAAGGTGTTACAAATTTTTCCGTCGACCATTGTGAAGCAAAGTTTATGTTCAACTATTACATTATTATGACAGTAAGACGGCAATAATGATTGTATTTGAGCGTTCACGCTATCAACAGTTGTTTTAATGACATCATTACTTTCCTTCACAAATTCAAAGGATATTGGTCTACAAAATCGTGTTGAAGATGGTTTGTCATTTTGCCAGACTACTGTGTTATTAGCTAAATTATAAAGTCTAACGGGTACTATACTGGATATAAACATACTACTGTCGTCATTACTTGAATAATTATTGATAAATATAGATTTGTACTGCGCCTGATCAGACGATCCATCACATCCCCATTTGCAAATTAGAGTAAGAGTTTGGTTTTCCGGTGACCCTATAGCTTCCAGTAATCTGTTAGATGTCTTATCCAGTAAATCTTGCAGATTAATCGAGACTTGCAGCCGTAATAGATATAGATTCTTTTGGAGGATAACAGTCGCTTTTCGCTTTTTGAAGTTGGAAGTAACTAGGAAAACAAGTAGACCCTACTTTGTTTGTGGCGTCACGTATTACGTTGTATTGAAATTTTGTGAGTTTCGCCGTGACGAATATGTTTCAATGCCTCTTCTTTGCTGATCTTTTCTTTTGGACTTTCCAAATTTTCACAGAATTCTCTAATCAGTTTAGTATGTTCCGGATGTTTTGTATAAAATCCATGATAAACTGGCCATCTTTAGATTTAACGTACTTTTTTCGGCAAAATCTATGTGTTCTTTGGCATAGTCCTGATATATTGAGTCCTTCTTCTCTTTTTTTCGATCACTTACAGTCATTCAAAGGCTTATTATTATTATTATTATTATTAGTAGGAGATAGTACGTTGTTTTCTTGGTTTTCGCCCCATTAAATGTAAATTTACCATCTAGCCAATTTTTATTTTGTTTTAGAAAGTATTTTCTACTCGAGTAGATTTTGTCCATTTTAACTGCAATTTTGAACCAAAATTTTCTTAATTTTTATTTTTATGTCCGGTGTAGGTGCAATGTCGGCCGTTTCAATTACTTTCTCAAATGCCATGAGCTCATAAATTTAGTTAGTTTTTAAGTGTAAATTATAGTCTCATGTGATATACAAACTGTGATATTAGTAATTTAGTAGACTAGGCTATAGTGGCAAAGATGGTAGTAAATAAGTTTTAAATTTCATCATTTTTTATTGTATAAATAGTAAGAACAAAGTTGTAAATTTTATAAAAAGGGAGATGTCAGCATACTTTAATGTAACATTGTGTGCGTACCCTTAAGATTCAATAATTGTAACTAGCAAAAATCCGAATTGTAATTAATGACATTTTATAATAAACCGGCCACTTTGGCTCTGAACCTCACCAGAAACAGTTGTTTTATTCCGGACCAGCCCAGACTGACTACCCACGCCATGAACCCTCAACAATATAACACTGTAGAAATGTAAATGTATTTAAAAATTTTTGTTTTACTTTATTACCCTTAAACTAAATACATACCTAGTGTATTTGTTTCTTGTTAGGTATAAAAATTCTATAACCAAGTAATAAAAATTAACTAGTCAACTTTATAACATTTTATTAATTAAATTATTATAAAAATGTTATTACAAAAAAGTAAAAATATAAAAAATAACAAATTTGTAACTCTAACTTTACAGACAGTTGGGGAACTTATATAAAGTTATTAAACTTTTAAAATAGCAAGTAACACATCCAACTGGAATACAAAATGCTAATGGTCTGTTTTACAAGCATGTTTATCTTTTTTTCTCTCTCCATTGTATTAATATAAGAATGGTAGAACATAATTATTTTCTTACGACACAAAAATTTGTCTGAAATTGCTCTTTGTTTAAACAAGCCTAGTATAACATCACATTAATACAAAATAAATACTTTACATCCTATTTAAAGAAATACTTTAACAATAACAAAAAACATAACTAATTCAAATGTAGGAACAAATCTCTGTATATACAGTATGTCCACGAATGGAGATTACAATAGGACCAAAAATTTAAATATTCAAGAAAGTTGTGTATGAGAACTGCTTTTGCTTAAAAAAACAAGATTAAGAAAAATTAGTTTTGCTTTGTACATGGGCTCCAAAAATGTAAAATGGACCAAGACAAAACTGCCTTTGTTTTTAATAAATCAGGAAAATGTCAAATAAAAATGGTTTTTGGGATTGAATGAGGATGAAATATCTGAAATTTTATATAAAATAAATAATTTATTTTTGGGCATCATTTTTTTAATGATATTTTACCCCTTTTTTACATAATTTACCTAGTCCTAATAATCGAGATAATTAATGTCAAAGTCTGTCAAATATATTTAAATACAAAAATTTAAAACCAGGTAAATTATGTAAAACAGCTGTGAAACATGAATAAAAAAAATGTTTATTTTATGAGAAATTTTATACATTTGATCCCTTAATTCTAAGGACCTTTTTATTTGACATTTTGCTGAATTACTAAAAATAAAGGCAGTTTTGTTTGGTCCATTTTCACATTTTTGTAGTTTCTGAAGCCCCTGTACAAAACAAAACAAATTCTGTTTTTTTTTGGTAGTAAACGCAGTTACCATACAGGACTTTCTAGAACATGTAAACTTTTCGTTCACTTGTCCTATTGTTAAGTCTATCCATGGACATACTGTATAATAAACTAAAAATACAATACGATATATTTATCTGCCTGTGTCTCTTGATTTTACTAGAGCATCTGCTAATTTTTCTACAGCCAGAATTTCCCTTTCTTTCAAAGCCTTTTTTCTTTCCATCTCTCCTCCTCAAGTCTTTCTTTTTTAATCTTCTTTCTTTATCTTCTTGCTGCTTTTCATATAAATATTGGCCTACCCCAATAGACTTTCGTTTCTTCCCAGATTTTAGATTTTCTTTAGGATTTTCATTTTTATTATTTAATTCAGATAATTCTGGTTCATCATCTGTATTATAATTTTCTTTGGACATTGAGTCCACATCACCCAATACTTCCTTATCAGGGAGAATTGAAGCTTTGCACCCCAAAATATCATCAAAAATGGCATAAAATTCCCATGTTACACTGGACTCCCCACTCTGTTGGGATTTTTTCTTATTTGCTTTATATGTGCTTAAGAGATTTCGAAACTTTACATCACACATCTCGCCAGTGACAGCAGTACCAGTCAAACTTGTTATTTCATTCGCAATCTGTTGCCAGAGTTTCTTTTTTGCAAATTGGCCTATTAAAATCACTTTCTTTTGCAAGTCGGGTGTCAATCAACAATCGGGTAAGTTTTTGTGTCCATTTAAAGTCAAGTTGTTGTGAAGAACTTGAAGATTGTTGAATATCTAATGCTAATGTTTTGCTGAGACCTGCTGGCCTGTCCATTTTTTTTCGATTCCACTGCATGACTGACTGCTATGTGGTAATGCTGATACTGTCAAATTTTCAGACAACTCTGGATGGAGCAGCCTATAAGCTTTTTTCTGAATAATTTGAGAGCTTGTTTGGATCTAAAATATAACAAAACATTGGTCCTTAATAGCATTAACAGTGCCTATAAATAATATATAGTACATGTTGTGAATTTGTGTTTATCTAGAAACTAGCAATTTATAGCACAGCCTATATAGCAGCTCATGATTACTTAAAGATGTTATTTAAGGACCTATTTCTTTTATCTAGTTCGAAAAATTACATATTAAGTAATAAAAATTATGTTAGAACCTACAGGTACCTACCATTAATTAGTTCATCATAGGTTTCCTGGTCAACGAGGACATTAAAATACTCATCATTATGGTATAGGGAAATATTAAACATATTTTATAGCAATTAACAATTAAAAGAAAAGACATTTGAGGCAAAATATAAAAATTATTTCGAAATACAATCAGCTGGGTATTGACAGTTGAAGAACAAACAGCAAACCGTTTTTAAACATTTCGTTCCATCGGATCCATCGAAACATGCTGTGACGTCATTTGACATTCAGCGCATAAATTCAGCGTACTTTTTATCGAGGACAAGGCAACAAAAGGTAGGGGTTTCCATTTTAAAAAATGACCTTTTAAGGTTTTTGCCGTAATGACTTTTCAACGGTTACTTTTGACCACTCTGTATTTTTATTAATTGTGAAAATATCGATACAGTTCTGCTAAAGAAGTACTTATGCTCTACGAGGAACCCAACCCTCAACTCATATTAAAGGCTTTCTTTGTTTAGAAGAAATTGATGGTTATGTAATGGCTTGCAAACGTCATTATTGACATAAAATTTGGAAATAACTCAAAAACCGGTTGGACTTAGGTATAGAAACAAAATTACATAAGTCATGTCGAGAATTTGACGCAGAATCTAAAAAGTAAATAATATATACGGTGTTCCATTTAAAATGAGTGTGAAGTTGACATTAACTTCTCGGTATGAACCGGAGGTGGTAGAGCCGTTAAAATATTTTAGTTGTATGTCCTCACTGACTTTATAATGTAACCAGAATTTGAAAACTTTCCAAAGCGTACTTTTCGAGAAATCGATCGCAGCAGTTCCTGACACCCCGTATACATGCATATTCATCTGTAATATTCTTAGCTTTAATGATAGCTGGTCGTATAATAAACAGTGACAAAATTATTGTTTTACCTGCTCTAAAATTTGGATAAAAAAGAGCTCGAGGATGGGGTATAAGATTTTTAATATCTCTTATGGTTAACAAGTTTCCCTGCAAGGAATACTCATAATGGACACCCTGTACTTGTTGAATGAAAATAGATTTTTTTGCTTACCTCTGTTTTTTTATCCAAATTTTAAGAGCAGGTAAAACTGTGTAATTTTTTTTGTCACTGTTTATTATACGACCAGCTATCATTTAAAGCTAAGTATTACAGATGAATATGCATGTATACAGGGTGTCCTATCGGGAACTGCTGCGATCGATTTCTCGAAAAGTACGCTTTGAAAGTTTTCAAATTCTGGTTACATTATAAAGTCAGTGAGGGACATACAACTAAAATATTTTAACAGTTTTACTACTTCCGGTTATACCGGAAGTTAATGTCAACTTTCTTATTTTAAAAGGAACACCCTATATAATAATTATTTTTTAGATTCTGCAAAATTCTCGACATAATTTATTTATAATGTTCTATACCTAAGTCCAACTGAGTTTTTGACTTATTTCAAATTTTATGTCAATAACACGTTTACAAGCCATTACATAACCATCAATTTCTTTTAAACAAAAGCCTTTAATATTAGAAAATAATTTTTCATTAAAAATATTGTCATTTCATAGTAAAAAGCGTGGGGTGCATTTTACTATTTTTTCATAACTTTTCCATCATAGATATTTGCAAATATAATAATTATAACATTTAATATATTTATCACCCCACGCTTTTTACTATGAAATGACAATATTTTTTTAATGAAAATTATTTTCTAATTTTTAGTTCGGTTGCATATAAAAGCGTGTTTTTAGTTTTTTTAAACTATTAATTATTTTTCATTTTTTAGTTTCTCTACTCATGACAAATGGGCAGAAAATTTTTTTAATGAACAAGAGTGGCAAATTTTAAAATTTTTCCAACAGATTGCAACTCACTTCATTAAAATTTTTCTTCATTAAGTAGCAAAGTTCGAAATTTTTGCCAACAGATTTGGCAATCCAGGCAACGTTTGGACCGTTAAGCCAATATATTGCAACCACATCGCTGTACCCTTCCTCTGCTTTCGTTTTCAGCATAGTTTGAAATGTTGGGCCAACAGATGGCAACCCAGGTGTTGTTTTTTTTTATAATATAAATGGAATTTTTTTTTTTTTCCCGAAGGGATCCAAAAAAAGATAACGGATACTGTTTGCAGATTAGTTGCATTGTCATGTTTCCACACGTTTCAAAGCTTCAAAGAAATCGAAATAGCTGGCAGCTTGCGTTAAAATTAGGCTCAAAGATTCCGTTTACATAGTGCCAGATAAGCTACAACCCAAGTTAATAAAAAAGCGTGTTAACGGCATTTATTAACTGTTATTGTTCATAAAAATTGAACACCAATGGTGCAACTAAACCTATATTTTTATTGTTCATAAAAATTGAACACCAATGGTGCAACTAACCAAATTGTAAAAACTAAAAATTTCTTCTTCATTTAATAGCAAAGTTTGAAATGTTGCCAACAGATGGCATCCTAGGTGTTGTTTTTATAATATAATGGAATTTTTTTCCTGGCGATTCAAAAAAGATAACGGGATACTGTTTTTAAATTATTGCATCTTTATCGGTCCTTGACACGTGTGCAAAGTTTCAAAGAAATCGAATAGCTGGAAGTTGGTTAAAATTAGGCTCAAAGCAACCGAGAAACTAAGGGGTGATTTTACAATAAAAATTAAGAAAAAATCTTAATTCAAGCAAAAATGTCCTAAACTTCTGGTTTTTGAACTACGGGGTATTAAAATAAAAAATAAAAATTATAATAACACTCCCTTCCCATTAAAAGACATTTTTGGCATAAAAAATAAATCATCAAGTCGTTCACGAGGGCTTAAAGGTAATTATATTTAATAAAAATATGGTACGCCACTGCATTTTTACAAAATAAAAATATTTTTAAAATTTCCATTTAGCTTGGAAAAAATTTGATCTTTTAAATTTTTATTTAATTCATGGTTTTTGCGCAAATAAATAAAAATAATTTCTCGATGGTCATTTCGTATTATATTAATAGAAATAAAAAAAAATACGTTTACCCTTAACCACTGACGTGCAATTTTTGTAACGCAACTACTAACGTAGCGTCTCTCAGACACTACGCAATATATCATTAGTTTTTGCATAAATAAAAGAAAATACATTTTTGTTTTGCCATGAAAAATAAATTCGAGAAGAGAAAACGATCAACGTTTTATTTGTACACATAAAGACCCCAGGGGAAAAACGTGTTAAGTCATTTTTTCCACTTTTTTTACAGAAAACAAATTTTAAGTAAAAGAAACGCTACTATTACTACTTAATTTGCGTAGTGCTTATTTATTTAACACCATCAATTCCCCAAGTGGAAAAGAAGTATTTCTGAATATACTGAATCACATAAGTTCGACTGAAACAGACGATGCGATCCTGATGCGATGTTGTCGATGCAAAAATTTTTCCCCGTTCTCTTTGCTTACATCCAAACGTACTCCCCTATTAGGACACTGGTGCCGACGGTTTTCGTTTTGCGTATCAAGAACTTGCAGCGTTCGGGTATTGAACAGTGTTGCCAGAGACTTTTTCGGGGATTTTTGATGACAAGGTAAAACGGGATTTTTAAAGTAAAAACGGGGATTTTTAACGATTTGGAAGGTAAAAACATTTTTAAAGGTACGTTTTTGATCTTACTTTTATTGCATGATATTTACGTCAGATAAAAATTCTGACTAGTGTAAACAATCAAAAATTTATATCAGACAACATTTTTGACCGTGTACACAGCTAGAATTTCTATCTGACATAAATATCATGAAATTAATGTCAGTTGTAAACAAATCATTAATTTTACTTACTTTTTACTTAAAATTCTCGATTTTTACGTAAACCTTTTTTTGGTTGTCAATTTCTTTGGCGTAGAAAATACATTTTTGACTATTAAAGGCGGCCCTCAAATGTGGCTTTAAATCACAGGGATTTTTCTAAAGTATCCCAAAAAAAAGTGATTTTTGGGACCACGCGAGGGATTTTTATCGTAACCCACCTGGCCACACTGATGGTATTCAGTAGCATGGTGAAAGTTAGAAGCATAATTCTTTTTACCATTTGGGTTTTAACAAAAAAAAGAAGTAAATTTAAATAAAATATTCTCTAAAAAAATAAAAGAACATAAAAGTATTTCTAACGGAAATGTTTATACAATGTGGAAACTCTTTTTAAAATCTTATTATTATGGTTCTGAAAGAGACCACAATTTTTAGCAAGACAATATTTCAATTTATTAAATTCGGTTCTCTTTGGTTTTCAAGCATTTGAGGTGATATGCTACCGGGTGGTGCAAGGCACCAGGGCGCAATACTGCGGGACGGAAATTTTTAAAAGGGAGGAAATGCAGCAGTATCACAGACTTGTCGTTTCTTAGTTAATGGAGGTGCAAGTGGCACCTCATCATTACACATGCACTTCCTACAATTTCGTTAACAGCCGATGGTTTCAAACTTTTATAATAATTTCAAAAGTTGTACTTTTCGCTGGTACAAGACCAAACCTATAATGCAAACCTCCTAATTATTTCTTCTGCTAAATTACCAGCATAGTACTACTTAATAATTTGAACTTTTTGTCAACGATATTGACCAAAACTTAAAAAAATCTAAATTAAGCAGGATCAGCAGCAGTTTGCAATACAGCAAACGACTTGCCAGTAAAAATAAATTTTAAAGGATTCTAGTCGACCCGACTCCGAAAAAATCTGTCCCCAAACCTAGTTCAAAAATCCCTAAATTAATATTTTCATGTTTCCTGAAAGTCCTTAAATTTTAAAAATTAAATGTACATTATACAATTACATTCTAAAATCACAAAAATAAAGTAAAAAAGGTTTAATAACATTTTTATTACTATTATTATTTTAATTTTACCCCGAAAGTTAAGGCAAGTCGGCAACCCTGTACTCGACATCTACGTACCGCAGACGCTCTCGTCTGGATTTCGTATCCTGCTACGGCACAAAGAGTGGGGCTGTAATTACAGTGGGCGGAAACATATTGCCGAAGAAAAGGGAGATTACTAAATCACATGAGTTCGACTGAAACAGAATGAGGTGTTTCCCCGCCCGTTCCCCTTGCTTTCTCCCCCACCACTGCGCCAACGCGCTCGCTTTGTTTATGGCTGATCGAGCTCGAGCCAGCCGAGCCACGCAGTTGCTTCTTTGCACGCGTGGAGGATGTTACTGCTTCACATATTTTGATAATTTTTTTACGTAACTATTAAATATTTTGGTATTTGATGAATTTATTGCTTTGAATGCATCAAATACTGCCATTACTAAGAGCTTTTTTGCCGTTTGGGGCTAAACAAAATTAAAAGCAATTCCGAAAGAAAGAATAAACAAATAATTTTAAAAATAAAAATATAATTCTAAAAAAAAATAAAGAACATAAAAGTATTTCTAAAAAAATTCTTATAAAAACTTTAATACTTTTTAAAATCTTAGTTTATAAGGTTTTCAAAGAGACCACCATTTTGTGCAAGACAATATCCCAACCTGTTATAGAATTCGGTTCTTGTGTTTTCAAGTATTTCAGGTGTTATTCCTATAAGAACCTGACTAATTTTTTGGCGGAGCTCATCTAAGTCATTTGCACGTTCATGACGATGCCTATAAATTTGTTGCTTAACATGTCCCCAAAGAAAAAAATCATTTGGTGCCAGATCTGGTGATCTAGGAGGCCATTTTATGGTACCTCTTCCGCTGATTATACGATTTGGAAACGTGACTCCCAAAAATTGTTGAACTTCCCTGGCGTTATGAGCCGGACAACCATCTTGTTGATACCAAATATCTTCAAAATTGACATTGAGACGATTGAGAGCCTGAACAGCTGGAATAACCTGATTTCTCAAAGATTCAAGTATTTGTTGGCATTTAAATTTCCCTCAATAAAAAAAGGGCCAATAATATTATCGCCCAAAATGCCAGCCCACACGTTCACCTTTTGAGGGTATTGTGTTCTGAGAGGGATAGTGATGTGCTTGTTTTCTATCGAGTAACCTACAGCGATAGAAGGGTTGGGATGACCATGCAAGGGAAATGATGATTCATCAGTAAAGAGAATATTTTTGATAAATGTGTCATTAGCATTGGCCCTCTCCATCATATCCTCACAAAACACCATACGTTTTTCATAGTCTTCAGGAAAAATCTCTTGACTAGATTGCAATTTATAGCAATGGTATTTGTTTCGTTTCAGAATATTCCTAACTGTTCGAGATTCAATATCAAGTTCTTCAGAAATTTTGGTACTATTACAAGGAAAATTAATTTCGGCTAAACTGCAAACAGCAGTCTCACGGACTTGCCGTTCCTCGGTTAATGGAGGTGCAGGCGGCACCTCATCATTACACATGCATTTCCTACAATTTTGTAAACAGCCGCTGGTTTCAAACTTACTTATAATTTTTAAAATTGTACTTTTAACAGGCACAGGACCTCCTTCAAATAAAAATGCAAATCTCCCGATTATTTCTTCTGCTGAATTACCGGCATAGTACCACTTAATAATTTGAACTCTTTGTTCAACGGTATAAACCAACATTTTAAAAAGAAAGCGCCGTAGTTTGCAATACCCCAAACAGCTTGCAACTGAACTCTCTCCAAATGCTCGGGCCCGGCGACGGTCGCGTTGACCGGCGTTTATGTACCCCACTACTGCAGGAAAGTGGGCGTATAAATACATATGGCATCATTGCATTTGAAACATGGAGGAATATCTTATTTTCCGTTACTTTCTATCTTAAGGCAAGATCGCTTTCTCTTTTTTCCACTTGTTAATCCCAATGGTTCGATAACGATTTTCCAGACCTATTGCCACTTTTTCTGCTTTATTAAATGGTGGTATTTTATTTAAACTGCAATTTTTCGTTTTCGTACTACCATCATCAACTTTATTTTTTAAATACGGTCCTAATATTCTAATATCAAAATTTAAAAGCTTTTTTAATACAAATTCACTTATGTATAACACATTGGGGTTTACTTGTAATACGGACCTGTATTTTGGAAAATTTGATAAACATAGTTAGCTCTACATTTAAAGTTAATAAATTACTTTAATAAACCAAGCAGAACATAATGAAAATCCCCTAGCATCAGTTACTTCCATTTTTTAAATACGGTCCTGATATTTTATTATTAAAATTTTAAACCCAATTTTACTTCAAATTCACATTATGGTTTAACCGTAATACGGCCCTGTACTTTTTAGAATTTGATAAAAATATTAAGCTTCAGAAAAGCCTTAAGAACAAATATTTAGGTTGGTAATAAATCATTTGTTTTTCTTAACATTGACGATATGACGGTATGATTATTATCGCGGAATCATGCAAAATCCCTTCAAGTTGTCAGTCAGATTTAGGATCTTACCATCATACCATTAAATTTAAGAAAAATAAATGATCTATTATCAACTTAATTATTTACTTTTTAAGGCTTTTTGATATTTTAGATAAATTATACTTTTATTAAAGATGCTTGCTTTGTTAGATTCACTTAAATAGAAAAAACAAGTTTCATTGTAAAAATTGTTATTTTTACAGGGCCGTATTACAGTTAAACCATAATGTGAATTTGAAATAAAATTGGCTTTAATATTTTAATAATAAAATATCAGGACCGTTTTCAAAAATGTAAGTACTGCTAGTAGGATTTTCATTATGTTCTGCTAAGTAATTTAATAATTCAAAATGTAAAGTTAATTATTTTTATCAAATTTTTAAAAATACAGGTCCGTATTAAATCATCCCTAATGTGTGATACATCATTGAATTTGTATTAGAATAGGCTTTCAAATTTTAATATTTGATATAGCGAGGACCGTATTTAAAAATAAAGTTGATGATGGTCCTACGAAAACGAAACGTCGCAGTTCAAATAAAATACCACCATTGGATAGAGCAGAAAAAGTGGCAATGCAAAGGTAAAATTTGTTTTTAAATCCGATTTTAAATAAGACTAGGAAAAAAATCAAAACAAATTTCTAATTTTTCGGTTTTTTTCGAATATCTCCGGAAATACTCAGAATTTTAAAACTTTTAAACGGCATATTATTAGGCATATAAAACCTCAACTTTGTGTTTATTTAACCGACTTCGTATCTTTTACCATTTCCAAGATGCCCTTACTAGCGGCGTTTGGCGTTTGAAGGGCAAGTATGGTGTCTTTTGAGAAAATCCTTTAATGTTATTTTCTTAAATGATTTTGAATTAAACCTAAAATATTACAAATACTGGATTTAGTTTTGGTGAATTTTTCCCTGTTCTGATAGAAATGCGGCGTTACTCATTTAAATAAAGAATTCGCTCTACTTAATTATTCATAATCTCTTTACCATTGTTAAAATTGCTTTTTATAATCAAAATAATTAGCAAACACTTATTTTAAATACCTGTAATTTGGGTTAAGAATCCATTACATAAAAATAATTACATGACTACTGGCGTGGCGTCTCTCAGACGCACTCGGATCTGTATGCACTGAAATAAAAATAAATACAAAGTGCTATGACAAATTCCCTTTGTATACAAACTAAGCAACAACAAACTTAAAAGTAGATGGACTATTAACCCTAAAACACAAAGCGGGACATAGCAATGGACAGAGAAACATTTGCCGGCGTCTCCCAGATCGTCACGTTAGTAGTTAATGGTTTATTATTTATTCTTTAATTGGATAGGGATTTAACCTTGCTAAGAACGTATAGGACGTGCCCCAACTTTTCTAAAAATATCTGAATTGATATAAAAAAAACAATATTTTTAAATTTTTAACACCCTGTAGTTCAAAAACCAAGACGTTTAAGAATATAATAACATATCGTTATGTTCATATAAAGTTTTTGTAGAATCATCACTTAAAATTTGTCGGTTAAGTTACTAGACACCTTGTATATTATAATTAAATGAGAATTAGTTACTGCATTATGACATAATTGTGACCTAAGAATAAGATTATGACATTAAAACTAAAGCCCTTTTTAGCTATTTAAAATAACATTTTTACCAAGGGAAGTGGCGACTTTCTTTAGAACCAATCTATGAAACTATAAAAACCAGGGAAGAGCAAGGAATAGTACGACCGGATATGATAAACTTACTTATGGAAGCCAGAAAAGGAAATAAAGTGAAGAAACAAATGAAGTTACCGAGACAGGATTTGCAACTGTAAAAGGAGTCACCACAGGTAAATCGTTATTTTAGGCAAATTACTTCTGTCTAGGCGCTAGCGCTACTTAATCAAATAGGTTTTTCACTTAGTTATTATCTTAAAAAAAATTATTTACCCTGTACAATGTTAATATTTTTTTCTCTACATGACAGTACTAATATATCACTAAATTGTTTTTTCTCCAATTCTATAAATATAGCTATAAGGAATTTAATATTTTAACAAATTACTACAATTTTTGCTTTATTCTGTATCATTTAAACATACATATTTGATTTACTAGCCTTAGTATGTATTAAAAATAAGGGTTGAGTTTTGACCATAATTTTTTAGGGAACCCTGTTTAAATACTACATAATATTTAATATATAATAGTTTTTATCCAGTAAGCAGATGGGAGTAGGTCGCTTCCTATTCGGATTTTAATATTTTTTTGTTCAATTGTTAACAAATAACTATTTTAATCTTAATAAATTTAATGGGCATCTATTTAAAATTTTAGGCAAATTTAGGCAAATCAGAAACCTCACTAATGATGACATAACGGCCCAGGCATTAATTTTCTTCTTTGCTGGATTTGACACAATTTCCCACAGCGCTGTGTTTTGGTAGCTATGAGCTGGTAATCAATAAAGATATTCAGGATAAATTAAGAGAGAAATTAAAGAAACGTACGAAAAAAATAATGGAAAAGTGACTTACGATGTCTTGTTAAAAATGAAATATTTAGATATGGTTATCTCAGGTAAATATATTTTTTTTACAGGTCGTACCAGGGCGTAGCTACCGTCGTATCAGCCGTATCAACCGTATCAATGATACGGGGCCCCGGGCCATAGGGCCCCCAAATGAGTGTATGAAAAAAAATAAGTAGTAAAAAACTGAAAAATTGTCGGATAAATTGGGAAAGTGGGGCCCTTTTAATAGGAACGAAAAATAAATGCTGAAAAACAATGTTTTACAAGTGTACAAGTGATTATGATTGTATTATATTTTAAAATTCTTTAAGTCAAATATGTCAGTTTAGTTTAAGACTGGAAGCTCTTAATTTTAAAACAATAAATTAATAAATGACAAAAATCTGCAGCTTTCTTAAAATTATAAGTATTTTTCAATTGATGGCTTATTTATACATTTTTAAATTTAAAGAAACAAGCTGTTTATTAGACTGGGCTGAAAAAATCACCTTTTGTTTTTTAAAAATATATCGAAAATATTGTTTGGGGTGCCAAAAAAATATATCATGAAAATTTAAGCCCTTAATATTGAGATTTAGAGGTCCCTCTCCTTTAATTTAATTTTTTATTTCCACTTTTATTTTTGCGTCAACGCTCGCTAACTATCTAGTTAAAAAAATATGTGCGTATGTAATCTTTAGAGAATTAAATTGCCTACAAAAAAGTTATATTAAAATTTTTTGCCAGACAAACCGTTTTCGAATAATCAAGCTTTAAATATTGATATATTTTAATCTAACCAGAACTAACGAAAAATAAATATATAAAGAAACAACATAGATTCCTAAAAATAATGTAATGCTCTACAAAAAGGTCTTTAAAATCGTTCTTTTAAAAGTTATTTACTATTTAAGTCAAAAAAGAACTTACTGTTTTTTTTTATTTTTGAAACAAGTTTGTTCACTTATTGGAACAAATTAATATGTTACATCATCGAAAATTATAATTTTATTAATTTTATCGCTTAAAATATCTAAATTTCATATTATATTCAAACCTATTCTAGATTATTAGCTATTTGTTATACAAAAACGTAGATTTACTTACTCTAAGACAGTAAGTCTGCGTTTTCGTATAACAAATAGCTATTAACCTAGAGTGGGTTTGGACATAAAATTAATACAGTTTTGATTTTCGATTATGTAGCATATCCGTTTGTTCTAATAAGTGAAAAATTTGATTCAAAAATAAAGAAAATAGTACTTGTTTCTTTAATTTAAATTGTAAGTAAATTTTAAAAGAAAGATTTTATTTAAAAACAGTAAAAAATCTTTCTTGTAGAGCAATAAATTTCTTTTAAGAATCTATGTTGTTTTTTTTCTATATATTTATTTTTCCGTTAGTTACAAAATTTCAAAATTAAAAGGTAAATCTTAAAAATGTATCAATATTTAAAGCTTGAATATTCGAAAACGGTTCGTTTGGCGAAAATTTTCAAAATGACGTTTTTTGTAGACAATTTAATTTTCCAAAGATTATATTTTTACATATTTTTTTTAACTTGATAGTTAGGGACGCAAAAATGAAAGTAGAAATAAAAAATCTAAATTAAAGGAAAGGGACCTCTAAATATTAATATCAAGGGCTCAAATTTTCAAAATATTATCATTTTATTACTCCAAACAATATTTTTAATATATTAAAAAAAACTCGATTTTTGGCCCAGTCTACTGTTTTATACCTAATTAAAAATTAAAGTAGTTATAAACGGATCTTCCTACTTTCCGACGAAAGGCGAAAGCGGTGTGCCGGGGAAGCCCCTGGTCTCTTACTGCTCGCGATTAATTGCAGCGGTGAATTGTAGAAGAGTACATAGTAGAATGGTGGAGGGAATTCAAAGCAATTATCTCCTATGGAAGGTGGTTTGGTTTCCATACCGGTATATCGTTGGTACTAGTAAAAAATTGAATTAAATTTGGGAGAGTTTAGTGATCTTTGGTTTGGAAGTATTTAACGACCTTAATTTTCTTTAATTTTCAAAAGTAGGAAGTGCATTTGTTCGTGTTATTTATGTTTGAGACTAAGAATGTTCTTTAATTTTTATCATACTAATAATATGCATTTATCTCCAAAAGTTTTAACCTTTTGGGAAAGTTAGATTTAAACCATTAATTTATTTATAAGGTAAAACAAAGTGTGAGGAAAAAAATACTACAAGAAAATGAGCAACACACATTTATAGTCCCTTGGCCAGTAATGAAATTGACTTCATAATTATAACACTTTTAACCATAAAACCCATAGACATGTTTTAAGTATCGGATTGGGCGGATTTCGTTATTGTAACCTTTAAGATTTTTGGCACAATGTTTAAAAATTGCATGTAAAACATTGTAGTAAACTAGCCCGACAAAAAAGTGACGCGTTTACCAAGTCCGACACCCGAAATATTTGACAGGCTGGGTTAAAGCACCACCTCTATAAGTGATTTAAAACAAACTTTTGTATTCAATAAAAAAGTTTTAAAATCTCAAATCAAGTCCTAAATAATATGTAATGTTTTTAGAAATTTTAAGAATATGGGCTCCAGCCCCAGCAGTAGATAGAATTGTCACAAAGCCATACACCATCCAACCTGTTCTTCCAGACGAAAAACCTGTTCACCTTAAACTAGGCGATGTATTATGGCTTCCAATTCATGCAATTCACAGAGATCCAGATAATTATCCAAATCCAGAGAAATTTGATCCAGAGCGTTTCTCTGATGAAAATAAAGGCAGTATTAAACCTTACACCTATTTACCCTTTGGATTAGGGCCGCGAAATTGCATCGGTTCCAGATTTGCTCTTTTGGAAATTAAAGCTTTATTGTTTAATTTGTTATTACATTTTGAAATTGTTCCGTCTAAGAAAACACAAATTCCTATAAAATTAAACAAAAAATCATTCCAACATACTGCTGATGGAGGATTTTGGTTTGCGCTTAAACGTATTAAGAACTAAGTTATAACCTATACATAAAATTGTTTATATTTAAATGACAACCACAAGGCCATACCGATAGCTATTTTATATTTTTTGACCCTACCAAAAATTATGTTATTTTAAAGTTTAAACATCAAAAAATCCAAATACGTTTTTGTTTTTGGTTGTTTACTTATTATTCATATATGAAAAGGAAATTTATTTTTGCACATCCGCTCTAGATTCTTATAATTATTTTTAAAAGTATTATTTGTCTGCAATAAATTATAGTCTTTCGATTTCATTTCATCGGTCTGTTTTGTATATCCTTGTGTCTTATTTCTACGTTTTTTGTTTGTTTGTATAAGTAACAATTTCATTTACTTTTCTCAGTTTTTGCAGGATGTACTTTTAGGTTTGGGAAGATGCGAAATTTCTTTTCCTGTCGGTGTGTTTAAAAAAAACGTTTAAATTGCCATCTGTAACATTGCTTTCATAAATCACCTTGTTGTTGATGTACTAAAGGTATTTCATCGTCACGATTCATTTTCAGTTGGTTTATACACTATTTCGTCTGCCTCTACTTCTCTCTTTTCTGATTCACTTCCATTATCTCTTAAGTTATAATTATTATTGTTATTATTCTTATTACTTTCTTCATGTCATCTTTTAATCCCTTTAAGTTCCTTTTAATCTAAATATTTCTGATTTATAGACATGTCTTTTTTACACGGGTCGCCGGCGACTCAAAACACCTATAATTCAGTCAATCAACTACTACTTCATATATTATTTGCTGTGGTAATATAAACTGCCATGCTATAAAGACATGTGTAGCAGCAAGGTTATAAGACAACTTTGGTAGAAATATGTCTAAAATATTATTCGGTGGGGTAACGGGTGACCCCATGTTGTCATTTACGGGTTAAATGCTATGTTAAATGTTTATGTAGTTAACTAAGAAAGTTTTTTATAATTTTTTTATTTCACATTACTGTACCAAGTTTTTTCGCCATTTAGTTGAAACAATAATATATCACGTTTAGGAGTAGTGCGCAAAAAGTATTTTATGTTCTATAAGGATGCATTTGATTTAGATAGTTCATTAATTTTATTCTATTTTCTACAAATGCATTTAAAGATATAACTATTTTTGTATAATGTGTTTAAATAAAGCATATATGCTATATCTATTATTATAGGAAAATACATAATTTTTTTAGAAAATGTGTTTTATTTATTTATTCAGCAAAAACGTTGCAATGAAAAAACCACCTAGTACAAAATTTCTTTTGTTTATTTACAAAAAAAATAATAAGTACTTTAATGGCTGTTTAATTGCAAACATTTTATTTTTTTATAAGTCAAATTAAATGGCATATAAGTCCTTGTTTTGAATTAACGTCTTCATTAGCTGTAGCATTTATGTAAAAATCATTGTAAGCCAAAAAATTCTTTTTCTAAGGTACCACAAACTAAAATCATCTAACACATGGTAAACACTAGAAAAAATATTGCACAGCGAAATAAGGAGAGACATAAGAACTTTATTAAGGTTAGTGCCTGGCTTCATTTATACCGGTTTTTTTTTTTAACTTTTAACTATCTGAGGAACATATTTTTTTATTTTTTTATTGCTCACACAATGTAGATTAGATACGATCTTAAGCACCATATTTTGGGGGACACACATTAAAGCCAACCACACTCCTTTGCAAAAATTGATCGTCTGAGATCGCAGTTACGATAGAAAAAAATGGCTTCTGCCTAGTCAAATGCCTTCTGCCTGGGCAAATGACTCCATGAAAATAATACCTATTTAAAAGCCTAAAAATTTGCCTAGGTAAATGCATTTACCGTGGTCATTATTAGGTAAATGATATATTTGATAACATATTAGGCATAGGTACAGTGTGTTTTGCAGACTTCAGTGAAAAACACAAGCACGTGTAATTTGATTAGCTTCGAAGCGCTATAGACGGCCATATAAAACTGTCACATTGGGACGGTCATGGTTAGTTATTGTTAGTTAAATCGTTTATTTCCATTTGCCTAAAAATTGCTTAACCAAATAGAATTAAACCCTATTTGACCAGGCAAATAACATTTAAAAATGAAAATAAACCAGAAGGCATTTGCCTATAATAACCATTTTCTTGCGACACACACTACGCAATTTTCATTTTAATTTTGACGTTTGACCAGAGGACATACGGTGCGACCACATATATATAACCATTGGTTATATATATATATGGGTGCGACGGACTTCTCGGGACCAAATATTCGGAAAAAATAATAAACTGGACATTAAAATAATCATATTCTTTTCTAACCACTTACACCAATAACGTTTTTTAGTAATATGAAGTTATTAATACTATTGTTGCATGGATACAAAGAGTAACTTTATAAAATACGTCACTTTAAATTACTTAGAAAACTAATAAAAAGCAATTAATGGTAAAAATAATAACAATATTATAATTAATAGAATTTGTTTTTTTTTTTAATTAATAAAATAGTGACTAATAAAGCACTTAAATTCATACATATTTTCTGGTTAGTTCAGGTCGGACAAATAATAGATAATTAAACCTAAATTTCATTAGATACCAATCGGTTGCTTTTTGATAGAAAAGTTTGTATTACTGTTTATTCGTCCACCAAAATATGTACCAAAATGATGAGTATGCCTGCATGTGAAAAATTATCTAATTAACACTTAATACTCCCACACAAGTTATGAGTATTCTGTAATTATAAATAGGTATAGCCAACGATCTATTTTATTATATAATATATCATTGGTATAGCACAATATTATTGAAAGTACTATATCAGTGACGTATATCGGCTGACAGAATATCGCACATTTTGCCAAAAACGTCATATAACTATTCATGTTGCACAACATATTCCAATAAAAATATTTATTACCATGTATTGCGCAATGTTGTCTAAAATATCAAATAAATTGCACAAATTGATTTGTTATTAACTTTTTTAGTAGTAGAGTTTTATCTAGTTATATACCGAGTTGGTACATGCGTAAAGATTTTTTATTTTTTGTCATTTAAAATTAACATAACCTTAACGTAGTTTTAGCGTAAACATGTATTTCTGATATTAATTTTTTTGTCAATATTGCACGTCTAACGTTGAAAATTCAGAAAATATTTTAGTGTAGAAGAGGAACCAAAGGTAGGACTAAATAGGTATTTAAAAAATATGTAAGCGCATGTAATCTTTAGAGAATTAAATTGCCTACAAAAAAGTTATATTAAAATTTTTTGCCAGACAAACCGTTTTCGAATAATCAAGCTTTAAATATTGATATATTTTAACTAACCAGAACTAACGAAAAATAAATATATAAAGAAACAACATAGATTCCTAAAAATAATGTAATGCTCTACAAAAAGGTCTTTAAAATCGTTCTTTTAAAAGTTATTTACTATTTAAGTCAAAAAAGAACTTACTGTTTTTTTATTTTTGAAACAAGTTTGTTCACTTATTGGAACAAATTAATATGTTACATCATCGAAAATTATAATTTTATTAATTTTATCGCTTAAAATATCTAAATTTCATATTATATTCAAACCTATTCTAGATTATTAGCTATTTGTTATACAAAAACGTAGATTTACTTACTCTAAGACAGTAAGTCTGCGTTTTCGTATAACAAATAGCTATTAACCTAGAGTGGGTTTGGACATAAAATTAATACAGTTTTGATTTTCGATTATGTAGCATATCCGTTTGTTCTAATAAGTGAAAAATTTGATTCAAAAATAAAGAAAATAGTACTTGTTTCTTTAATTTAAATTGTAAGTAAATTTTAAAAGAAAGATTTTATTTAAAAACAGTAAAAAATCTTTCTTGTAGAGCAATAAATTTCTTTTAAGAATCTATGTTGTTTTTTTTCTATATATTTATTTTTCCGTTAGTTACAAAATTTCAAAATTAAAAGGTAAATCTTAAAAATGTATCAATATTTAAAGCTTGAATATTCGAAAACGGTTCGTTTGGCGAAAATTTTCAAAATGACGTTTTTTGTAGACAATTTAATTTTCCAAAGATTATATTTTTACATATTTTTTTTAACTTGATAGTTAGGGGACGCAAAAATGAAAGTAGAAATAAAAATCTAAATTAAAGGAAAGGGACCTCTAAATATTAATATCAAGGGCTCAAATTTTCAAAATATTATCATTTTATTACTCCAAACAATATTTTTAATATATTAAAAAAAACTCGATTTTTGGCCCAGTCTACTGTTTTATACCTAATTAAAAATTAAAGTAGTTATAAACGGATCTTCCTACTTTCCGACGAAAGGCGAAAGCGGTGTGCCGGGGAAGCCCCTGGTCTCTTACTGCTCGCGATTAATTGCAGCGGTGAATTGTAGAAGAGTACATAGTAGAATGGTGGAGGGAATTCAAAGCAATTATCTCCTATGGAAGGTGGTTTGGTTTCCATACCGGTATATCGTTGGTACTAGTAAAAAATTGAATTAAATTTGGGAGAGTTTAGTGATCTTTGGTTTGGAAGTATTTAACGACCTTAATTTTCTTTAATTTTCAAAAGTAGGAAGTGCATTTGTTCGTGTTATTTATGTTTGAGACTAAGAATGTTCTTTAATTTTTATCATACTAATAATATGCATTTATCTCCAAAAGTTTTAACCTTTGGGAAAGTTAGATTTAAACCATTAATTTATTTATAAGGTAAAACAAAGTGTGAGGAAAAAAATACTACAAGAAAATGAGCAACACACATTTATAGTCCCTTGGCCAGTAATGAAATTGACTTCATAATTATAACACTTTTAACCATAAAACCCATAGACATGTTTTAAGTATCGGATTGGGCGGATTTCGTTATTGTAACCTTTAAGATTTTTGGCACAATGTTTAAAAATTGCATGTAAAACATTGTAGTAAACTAGCCCGACAAAAAAGTGACGCGTTTACCAAGTCCGACACCCGAAATATTTGACAGGCTGGGTTAAAGCACCACCTCTATAAGTGATTTAAAACAAACTTTTGTATTCAATAAAAAGTTTTAAAATCTCAAATCAAGTCCTAAATAATATGTAATGTTTTTAGAAATTTTAAGAATATGGGCTCCAGCCCCAGCAGTAGATAGAATTGTCACAAAGCCATACACCATCCAACCTGTTCTTCCAGACGAAAAACCTGTTCACCTTAAACTAGGCGATGTATTATGGCTTCCAATTCATGCAATTCACAGAGATCCAGATAATTATCCAAATCCAGAGAAATTTGATCCAGAGCGTTTCTCTGATGAAAATAAAGGCAGTATTAAACCTTACACCTATTTACCCTTTGGATTAGGGCCGCGAAATTGCATCGGTTCCAGATTTGCTCTTTTGGAAATTAAAGCTTTATTGTTTAATTTGTTATTACATTTTGAAATTGTTCCGTCTAAGAAAACACAAATTCCTATAAAATTAAACAAAAAATCATTCCAACATACTGCTGATGGAGGATTTTGGTTTGCGCTTAAACGTATTAAGAACTAAGTTATAACCTATACATAAAATTGTTTATATTTAAATGACAACCACAAGGCCATACCGATAGCTATTTTATTTTTTGACCCTACCAAAAATTATGTTATTTTAAAGTTTAAACATCAAAAAATCCAAATACGTTTTTGTTTTTGGTTGTTTACTTATTATTCATATATGAAAAGGAAATTTATTTTTGCACATCCGCTCTAGATTCTTATAATTATTTTTAAAAGTATTATTTGTCTGCAATAAATTATAGTCTTTCGATTTCATTTCATCGGTCTGTTTTGTATATCCTTGTGTCTTATTTCTACGTTTTTTGTTTGTTTGTATAAGTAACAATTTCATTTACTTTTCTCAGTTTTTGCAGGATGTACTTTTAGGTTTGGGAAGATGCGAAATTTCTTTTCCTGTCGGTGTGTTTAAAAAAAACGTTTAAATTGCCATCTGTAACATTGCTTTCATAAATCACCTTGTTGTTGATGTACTAAAGGTATTTCATCGTCACGATTCATTTTCAGTTGGTTTATACACTATTTCGTCTGCCTCTACTTCTCTCTTTTCTGATTCACTTCCATTATCTCTTAAGTTATAATTATTATTGTTATTATTCTTATTACTTTCTTCATGTCATCTTTTAATCCCTTTAAGTTCCTTTTAATCTAAATATTTCTGATTTATAGACATGTCTTTTTACACGGGTCGCCGGCGACTCAAAACACCTATAATTCAGTCAATCAACTACTACTTCATATATTATTTGCTGTGGTAATATAAACTGCCATGCTATAAAGACATGTGTAGCAGCAAGGTTATAAGACAACTTTGGTAGAAATATGTCTAAAATATTATTCGGTGGGGTAACGGGTGACCCCATGTTGTCATTTACGGGTTAAATGCTATGTTAAATGTTTATGTAGTTAACTAAGAAAGTTTTTTATAATTTTTTTATTTCACATTACTGTACCAAGTTTTTTCGCCATTTAGTTGAAACAATAATATATCACGTTTAGGAGTAGTGCGCAAAAAAGTATTTTATGTTCTATAAGGATGCATTTGATTTAGATAGTTCATTAATTTTATTCTATTTTCTACAAATGCATTTAAAGATATAACTATTTTTGTATAATGTGTTTAAATAAAGCATATATGCTATATCTATTATTATAGGAAAATACATAATTTTTTTAGAAAATGTGTTTTATTTATTTATTCAGCAAAAACGTTGCAATGAAAAAACCACCTAGTACAAAATTTCTTTTGTTTATTTACAAAAAAAATAATAAGTACTTTAATGGCTGTTTAATTGCAAACATTTTATTTTTTTATAAGTCAAATTAAATGGCATATAAGTCCTTGTTTTGAATTAACGTCTTCATTAGCTGTAGCATTTATGTAAAAATCATTGTAAGCCAAAAAATTCTTTTTCTAAGGTACCACAAACTAAAATCATCTAACACATGGTAAACACTAGAAAAAATATTGCACAGCGAAATAAGGAGAGACATAAGAACTTTATTAAGGTTAGTGCCTGGCTTCATTTATACCGGTTTTTTTTTTTTAACTTTTAACTATCTGAGGAACATATTTTTTTATTTTTTTTATTGCTCACACAATGTAGATTAGATACGATCTTAAGCACCATATTTTGGGGGACACACATTAAAGCCAACCACACTCCTTTGCAAAAATTGATCGTCTGAGATCGCAGTTACGATAGAAAAAATGGCTTCTGCCTAGTCAAATGCCTTCTGCCTGGGCAAATGACTCCATGAAAATAATACCTATTTAAAAGCCTAAAAATTTGCCTAGGTAAATGCATTTGCCGTGGTCATTATTAGGTAAATGATATATTTGATAACATATTAGGCATAGGTACAGTGTGTTTTGCAGACTTCAGTGAAAAACACAAGCACGTGTAATTTGATTAGCTCGAAGCGCTATAGACGGCCATATAAAACTGTCACATTGGGACGGTCATGGTTAGTTATTGTTAGTTAAATCGTTTATTTCCATTTGCCTAAAAATTGCTTAACCAAATAGAATTAAACCCTATTTGACCAGGCAAATAACATTTAAAAATGAAAATAAACCAGAAGGCATTTGCCTATAATAACCATTTTCTTGCGACACACACTACGCAATTTTCATTTTAATTTTGACGTTTGACCAGAGGACATACGGTGCGACCACATATATATAACCATTGGTTATATATATATATGGAGTGCGACGGACTTCTCTGGGACCAAATATTCGGAAAAAAATAATAAACTGGACATTAAAATAATCATATTCTTTTCTAACCACTTACACCAATAACGTTTTTAGTAATATGAAGTTATTAATACTATTGTTGCATGGATACAAAGAGTAACTTTATAAAATACGTCACTTTAAATTACTTAGAAAACTAATAAAAAAGCAATTAATGGTAAAAATAATAACAATATTATAATTAATAGAATTTGTTTTTTTTTTAATTAATAAAATAGTGACTAATAAAGCACTTAAATTCATACATATTTTCTGGTTAGTTCAGGTCGGACAAATAATAGATAATTAAACCTAAATTTCATTAGATACCAATCGGTTGCTTTTTGATAGAAAAGTTTGTATTACTGTTTATTCGTCCACCAAAATATGTACCAAAATGATGAGTATGCCTGCATGTGAAAAAATTATCTAATTAACACTTAATACTCCCACACAAGTTATGAGTATTCTGTAATTATAAATAGGTATAGCCAACGATCTATTTTATTATATAATATATCATTGGTATAGCACAATATTATTGAAAGTACTATATCAGTGACGTATATCGGCTGACAGAATATCGCACATTTTGCCAAAAAACGTCATATAACTATTCATGTTGCACAACATATTCCAATAAAAATATTTATTACCATGTATTGCGCAATGTTGTCTAAAATATCAAATAAATTGCACAAATTGATTTGTTATTAACTTTTTTAGTAGTAGAGTTTTATCTAGTTATATACCGAGTTGGTACATGCGTAAAGATTTTTTATTTTTGTCATTTAAAATTAACATAACCTTAACGTAGTTTTAGCGTAAACATGTATTTCTGATATTAATTTTTTTGTCAATATTGCACGTCTAACGTTGAAAATTCAGAAAATATTTTAGTGTAGAAGAGGAACCAAAGGTAGGACTAAATAGGTATTGTTCCGAAACACCTCGTATAAAAACACGTGCTTTCGTTTTTATACCTTTATTAACAATCAAACGTAACTATGGTTACAACGACAAAATCTTTACTTGTCAATGTCTCGAAGTTTACACCACAAAAGTCGAATCTATAATAACTGATCGGAGGTTTCCGTCGCCCTTTTATAGTGTGGTGGAAGAGTAAAGAATGATCTAGAATCTTCGAGAAATATCGTGAAAATTCCATAGTACAGGATGGCATAAAAGTTCTCAATGGATAATTCGGGCGTTTTCGGAAACCTTCGAAAGTGATGAAAAAACTTGGATAAATTAAGGTAAATTATTTAAATAAATTAACAAACTAAATTAAATGATCCTAACTCGCTAAAATTCTATAACCTAAACACATTTTTGAAAGTCTGTAACAGTATATTTAATCTTATTTTTTTAATTTATACCATATTCTCTTTCCCAATGCCCAATCTGGGTTTACAGGACAAAAAGATTTCTTTATTGTTTCTATGACATCACAATTAGTCATTTGTTAAGGAACAACGATAAGTATGTAATTTTTTTATTCGAAGGAGATAAAACAATTATAATTAATAGACGATTAAAAATTAAATAAAAAATAATGCTTAAATTATTTTTTTTAAATAAACACATTGTATTGTTCTTTGCTATACTTTCTGTTTGTCTCACAGATAAGATTATTTTTTAGGCTTATGATTTAAAATATATCCGGTAGCACATTAGTTGTAGAGTGCATCAGTGCTTCCAGTTGGGTTTGATAAGAGGTATTTTAATATATCTTTTTACCTAATATAAATTAATTTTGTAAACTTTATTTAAAATACGATAAACTGTAATTTTGATAAGCGGTGCCAACGTAAACCCACTTAAACAGTGAACAGTGGCATAACTGAAAAGTTTTGTTGGGTAAAACTGAACTGTTCTACAAGTTGGAGATATGCATTAATTAATTAAGAAAAACGATAAAACGTTATTTACATCGGCTAGAATAGTTTACAAATTAAAACAGACATCTATCAAATTATATACCATATAAAGTGCTCGCCAAAAAAATCAGGACAAGCAATTTTTAGCACCATATTTAACTTGTAGTAACTTTGGAAATAAAAAATATTTTAAGCTGCGGATTTCGGTATGTTAATGCTTATTTCGTCTAGATGATATGGCGCAAAATGATTTTTGAAAAATAATCAAATGCTCATGGTATACAGGGTGGTCAATGAACAGATGCAAAATTACAAAAAGTTTAGAGGTGTGTGATTCCGGTAATTATTTTTTTTTCGTATTTAATTATAGGTCATTAGTAAAGTAACATCAATATCTCCAGACGTTTTTTCCAGTTTTTTGATTACAGCCCTTTAGCCCCAGAGACACTACTAAACAAAAAATGTGTCAAAACTTTGCTACCAATATCTTTAAAACGCTGTAACTTAAAAACGGCATTACCGATTTCGACCAGGTTTTCACATTCTGAAAGCTTATTTTCTGGTTGTTTTTTATTACCTAACCACTTTATGGGTAAAGGGCCATTTCTATAAAATACAGGTGTCAAACAAAAAGTAAAGATAAAATTGCACAAAATATGGCTATTGTTCGTTTTAAGCTATAACAATTGGGCTGTACGTTGTTGTTTGGTTTGAAATTTGGTCAATATGCAGCTTCGGTCAATACCTTTGGACGGTTTTTACTTTTTCGATTAGTGCCTTTTGGCCACAGATACGCTACCAGGCAGATCCATTGTCCTAAATCGTGTCTTTTGTGGATTTTTTGATGTGATCTGGAAATTTTAAATTAATTACTACTTAATGATTTTTTTTTCGTACAGGGTAATAAAACAAAACTGACTCTTTTATTATACAGGGTGTTTTAGATTTTAATTGGAAAAATTTAATAGACGATAGAACATAACAAAATAAAAAACAGTCTATATAAACATGTATGTTTTGAAGCTTCGTTCTCGAGATACAGGGTGTTAAAGTTTTGGAAAAAAATAGTTTTTTATTCATAGCTCAAAAATCCCTTGGCTGATTTTCCTTAAACTTGACAGGTTCTTTCACAAAGAAATCCCTGTACCTATTCGCATTCATAGTCTCACCTATCAAAATAACCATTTCCGTTCTTCCATTACTCATGATACCACCCCATACAGTAACACCACCCCCACCAAACGCAACCCTTGCTTCCATATTCTCCTCACGGTACCTTTCATTCCTCTCTCTCCAAACTAAGATTCGTCCATCAGATGCATGCAAATTAAATTTACTTTCATCCATTTGTATGTGTAAAGCAACAATTATTATTTTAAAAAATGAAAACATTAAATGTATGTTTTAGGAGGCCACTAAAGAACAGGATTTTTTTTATTATTTTGTGTTCTCGAAAACGAAGCAAAATACGAAAAACATTTAAAAACAAAAAGTTGTATTTTTCTATAGGGCCAAGCAATAAAGTATTAGTTTTTATTTTTTTTCTCGAAAACAAAGCAAGATACGAAAAATAAACAAGAAACAAAAAAGTTGTATTTTTAAATGCTTAATCTAAAAAAATACAAAATTATAAAAAAGCAGTGGCGTACCATTATTTTTCCATCTTTACTAACTAGATTGCCCTCTGGGACGCCACTGCAATAATTACGGTTAATCTCATTACATCAAATGATACCTCTTATCATGAGAAACAAACCTGTCAAGTTTAAGAAAAATCGGCCAAGGGATTTTTGAGCTATGAATAAAAACTATTTTTTTCCAAAACTTTAACACCCTGTATCTCGAGAACGAAGCTTCAAAACATACATGTTTATATAGACTTTTTTATTTTTTCATGTTCTATCGTCTATTAAATTTTTCCAATTAAAATCTAAAACACCCTGTATAATGAAAGAGTCAGTTTTGTTTGATTACCCTGTACGAAAAAAAAAATCATTAGGTAGTAATTAATTTAAAATTTCCAGATCACATCAAAAAATCCACAAAAGACACATTTTAGGACAATGGATCTGCCTGGTAGCGTATCTGTGGCCAAAAGGCACCAATCGAAAAAGTAAATAAACCGTCCAGAGGTATTGACCGAAGCTGCATATTGACCAAATTTCAAACCAAACAACAACGTACAGCCCAATTGTTATAGCTTAAAACGAACAATAGCCATATTTTGTGCAATTTTATCTTTACTTTTTGTTTGACCCCTGTATTTTATAGAAATGGTCATTTACCAATAAAGTGGTTAGGTAATAAAAAACAACCAGAAAATAAGCTTTCAGAATGTGAAAACCTGGTCGAAATCGGTAAAGCCGTTTTTAAGTTACAGCGTTTTAAAGATATTGGTAGCAAAGTTTTGACACATTTTTTGTTTAGTAGTGTCTCTGGGGCTAAAGGGCTGTAATCAAAAAACTGGCAAAAACGTCTGGAGATATTGATGTTACTTTACTAATGACCTATAATTAAATGCGAAAAAAAAATTATTACCGGAATCACACACCTCTAAACTTTTTGTAATTTTGCATCTGTTCATTGACCACCCTGTATACCATGAACATTTGATAATTATTCAAAAATCATTTTGCGCCATGTCATCTAGACGAAATGGGCATTAACATACCGAAATCCGTAGCTTCAAATATTTTTTATTTCCAAAGTTACTACAAGTTAAATATGGTGCTAATAATTGCGTGTCCCTATTTTTTTGGCGAGCACTTTATTTTGAGTTAAAGCATTTCTTACATGGTCAATATGGTTAAAGTAATAATCTTGACGCAATATATTATGACATTATAATATTGTATCAATCTACCCCCTTACACGTTCAATATTATTAATCAATATTAATATTGCCACAACAATATTGAACGTCTGACGGTGGCTTTAGCTAAAAAAAAATAACAAAACTACAAAAAAAAAAAAATAAAAAGTAAAAAATTTAAAAAATTACAGGTGATGTAGTAGGGGGTCTTAAAAAATTGCCACGTAACCATGCTTTCGATTCCAACCCTAATAGCAATCTGACAAAAAACCAAAAAAATATTAATCTAGAATAATGTCGCTAGGTCCGAAACTACAAAAGAGTTGAAGACAAAATGACGGCTGTCTGAAAAAAATAATTTATGACTTTTTGATTTTTTGTAATAGAAAAAATAAAAATTTATGTATGCGGCTAGTTTCGGACAAAGACAAGTCTATTAAGAAGACTGTCAAATAATTTTAAAATAAATCGGTCAAGTAGAAGTGGAGAAATCGTGAGCACCGTCTTAAAAAGACAGTTTTGAGAAAAACGGTTTTGAAGTTTCGAGTCAAGATTTCCAAGGTCTAACTCATGATATTTTAGACTTACATTTATTTAATTTGCCATTTCTACTTCATACATCGGACCTTTCTAGACCTCGAAAAACTATTTTCCGATGTTTTCTCTCTCAATCAAACAGCTTTTAGTGTATTCCTTTTTACCTTGTAGAACCGTTCTGAACCGTTCTGAACCGTTCTCTGAACTGTTAATAGTGCCAAGAACGGTTCTACAACATGAAAAAAGTTCAAAAAATTGTAAAAGGAACACTTATGGTGTCGTTCCGGGCGGTTCTGGAGCATAAAAGGAATACAGCATTTGATGCTCGTATCTCAGAACACAGTTAGGATGTCGCGTCAGTAAAATACTTAATATAAACAAACATTACTGTTGACAGAGATTAAAAGGATCTGTCCCAGATAAATATCATTATTTATCCCAATAAATAAAGCGAAAAATTAAACAAACATATATCACGCTTCAAGAATTACAATAACTAATATACAGGGTGTCTGGAAATATATGGTCATAAATGATAAGGGTTATAGAGTAAGTCAAAATAATGGTATAGTACTTCATATAAAAAAGTTCTATCGCGTCTTGTTAGAATGTTATTATTAACCTTTAAAGTTAGAATGAAAAAAATATTCAATTATAACTTTGAAATTTTTGCGACAGTAAACAAAAATTAAAAACTATGTAAATGTTGCAATGGCTAGCACGCTGATAGCGGGTATAGCCAGGTCACCCGTAATATTGATCAAAGTATTAAAAGTGTAGGAAGTATACAGGGTGTTTCTAAACAATTGCGAGAAATTTTAGAAGGTGATTTTTCATCAAACAAATTTAAAAAAATATATATGGACATATGTCCTAAACGTCTTAGTTTTTGAGATACAGGGCGTTAAAATAAAAAAAAACAAAAATTTTTGAAAATACTTATTTTAGTAAAAACTGTTTTACTGGATATAAACCTTATTTAAATAGGTTTTTATTACTTTTATTACATAATTTTTAATGAAAAATTATAAAACCTTATTAAAAAAAAACCGCAATGGTTCTTTTTATGGTCCTAAAAATATGCAATTTATTTTTTCTCCTAAACTAAACAAAACAAAAAAAAATTAGAAGACATAAAAGCAGTATTTTTATTTGCACATTTACACAGTCAGTGGCGTCTCGAGACGCCACTGGACTACTAAATGTAATTAAGTTAGTGATAAACTACCCCCTTATTGTCATTAATAATATTGATTAAATTCCCCGGAAAAAAAATATCTGAATTCAACACTGATCAATATGATGTGCAATAATTCTAAAATATATAATTATATATAATAACTCCCTAACAATAGCGTTGCCAAAGCTGTTTCTGTCCGACTTGCTAGTAGAGTATATTTCTTATAAATTGTTAAACTTTAAATCTTTTTTATTAATAACTAGATGGTCAAAACAATTTATATCTTTTTCATAAACTCAAAAACAAATCCATTCAAAATACTGTTAGTTTTGTGAAAATATCTGCCGAGTTAGCTTGTTTTTATAACTAAAAAACGGATACAGAACTACTAAGAGCATATACCATCCATGTTAAATATCCAATTTTTAATTGAATTTATCTCAGAATTAAAGTGGTTAATCGATTTTAAATTTTAGGGATAATTGTATTTTAATGTCTTTAATACATAGACAAAAATATTGAATTTTCTGACGAATCTCCTATACCACGACAACTACTACCTTTTTTATGTAAGATATTTCTGCGTTTTGTTTTGACCTTCTATTATTAAATTTTATTCTATTCTTAAACTTTGATTTGTTATCAGTATGCAGATTCTTTCTTTTTTTTTTATTCGGTAATTTAATATGTTTTAACAATTTGCTTCAGATTCCCAAAAAACAAGTTGAAACATGATCTGGATAGTAATAGCAGCTATAATAGCTGTTTTAATATGGTATAAAGGAATTAAACCCATGAGCTATTGGCGAAAATTGGGAGTAAAACAATCTAAACCATGGCCATTTGTTGGAGATTCAGGGAGTATGATATTTCCAAAGATAAGTTTGTGTGACTACCTGGATTGGGTATATAATATTAACCCAAACGTTAGGTACGTATATTGTTATAAAGTATCTACTATCATTTTTTTTACAACACAATAGAAACCATTAAATATAAAATGTCGATAGCTAAAAACAGAAAACACTTAACTACAATTTTTTTATCCTATACAACATCTTGTTATAGATATTAAAGATACATTTAACTGTGTTTTAAACTATAGTATAATAACCATTTAAATTATTTAAATTGTTGTACCCTGAAGGTTTAAAACAAAGTACACTCACTGTCAAAAAAAAAAGGAAAAACAAAATGTTGTTTAAATTCAATTTTAAATTACTTTTCGCGTTTTTACTTATGAATTTCAATTACCTTCTGGTTAAAAAGGTTTATATAAGATTTGATTTTATACAGGGAAAACCCAAATGTGACCTTTTGTCCTGTATTTTAGAAAACCCGGTCGAATAATAAAATGTTACAATTTTTTCTATCAGTATTTTTGATATTTAAACATTTTTTTCTTACCATATATTTTTTGTTTATTCATATTAATCTTTTTATTCTAAAAGAAAATACTAATAAAAAAACAACACAATTTGTGTAAAAACTAAGAACATTACCTTTCAATTAAGCAATTATATGTTTGCCTCGTAACGTTTCGATTACTGTCTATGTTGTTTCTGTATATTTAATTAAACTCATCAGTATATTGTTATGTGTTGTTACTTTTTTTTTTTTAATACGGGGTCAAAAAATTGTGCTCAAGTTGCTGCATTGAATTAGGATGATTGTGTTATACGCTATATTGTAAATGTATTGAGCAACCGTAAGATTTGGATAACCATATTTCTAAAACTAATAAAATTGACTTATTAAATGTAGGATTTAAAAAAATATATATAAAATCTTTTTTTATCTCCTTTACAAAGTATTTTATGAAAAATCATACTTTCTGTCGTACGCTGTATACATACATGGTGACCATTTAAACAGAAACAGGTAATTTTGGCCACTCTATTTATAGAAAAACGCTTGTACCCGCAAATTTTGAATTTCAAAAGAAAGCTTTTTTGCCACTTTCACCCCTAAACTGCAACCGTCTAGCAAAAATGAGACTCCAAAAATCCTAAATAAAAAGTGGTGTCGAGTGACCCTATTTTAAATGCCTTTAGACCCTGATTACAAATGCCAAGTTTATGGTCTGTTTAAATTTTTTTCTTTTAAGTTTTTAAAGAATTTTCTCAGGATCTCTTTCCTCAGTTTGTTTACTGATTATGTCTTAAAATAATATCACTTATTGCCATGGAATCGGGATCGTTTTAACACAGTCTAAACTTCGTGCTCATTTAGCCGTTTGTGTAGTACAGGCCATCTAGTAAACTTGTACATTAATAAGATTTACAATGTATGAGTAACACACCAGGTCATTTATTGTCTACAATAATCTGCCGTTAAAACATATATTTGTTTAAAAGTACTACTAAAGAAAGTTAAAAGTGTTTCATTGAGTCACAGATTGTAACGCCCGAATTACTTCAGCAAAAACACTCTGTGAACTTTAAATACTCGATAATTATTCGGCAAATCTTTAAAATTCTGAACAAGAGTCATAATGTTAAACATACTCCAACAATTTTTGTGAAAAAAACTCATTTCAACATTGCGCATTTACGGTGTTCGACTGGAAAAAAGAAGGAAGATACAAAATTTACTGTAAACGTTAAGATATTTACGATAAATAGTAATTTATATAATAAAGTAACATAATCGTTAGGTTTTATAAGTTCTGAAATTTGTTACTTAGCTTAACTCAAACTTAATTCGTTTGTATAAATACAACTTTAATATTTCTCTTCTCAACGGGTGTTGCTTTTGATAATAATAAAGCACTAAATTTCAAAAATGACAATGTACGTTCACACTAACTGGTATTTTATTGTTGTTCATAAATATGAGTTGATATTAATGTAACAATTTTTAAAAATATATTAGCATCTAACTAGGAAACGGGTTAACCAAAAAATCTAAAGTTTTTACCATGTACAAATTCTGCATGCTCTTCAATAAACTTCAATAGAATTTTTCTTTAAAATAATTAGGGAGCCATTAATTGACCCCATTAAAAATGACATGGGATTTATCTCCTGCCTGGGTGATGCATCACCTGTATATATGCCCAAATTTTAATATTTACAGGTATTTTATACTTGACTACGGAGTTTGTTTCGGCCGAAACCGCCACGGTCGAAATTTCGGTTTCGATTTCGACCGAAAACCAGTTTCAGTCGGATTCTACTGCATAGTTTATTAATACAAAAAGCCTGATAAAGCACTTTGGAAACGTTAGTTTGACATTTTTACATCGATAATAAATTGACAGTTCAGCACAATTTTTTCAGGTATACCAATGATGTACTGCAACAACAGCTTTTGGTACAGTGTATGGCTTGAACCCAACAACGAATTTTATCAAATGGGAAAATCGGTTATAAACAATAATGGAATTAAAGCTACCTGTTTGTAGTATATATGTTGACTCCTAAGCTTTTAAGGCAAGTGAAGGAAGGTTCAGAGTTGATTTACCAAATATATTTTTACGGTACAGGGTGTTCCGCCAAGAACTGCTGCGATCGAATTTTCTCGAAAAGTGAGATTTGGAAAGTTTCTAAGAAGTCGGTAACATTATAAAAGGATTAATGAGAGCGACAAACAACTAAATATATTTGACAAGCTCTATCACTTCCGGTTATGCCGAGAAGCTAATGACATCCTTCTTATTTTAAACAGAACACCTTATATATATTATTAATTTTTTTAAATCTTTCGTCAAATCTCTAAACATAATTTATATATATTTTTACACCAAAACCAACCGTTTTTGACTTATTTTAAAATTTTATGTCAAAAAATGACGTTTGAAAGCTCATTACATAACCATAATTTTTTTAAACAAAAGCCTTTATTATAAATTGGGATTGGTTCGTTAAAAATTATAATGACAAAAACCCTAAAAGATAATTTTATAGTTCAAGTTGATTGGTGGAGGCTTAAGATTTAAAGAAAATACGTTTTTTACTTAGCCGACGTGTCGGAAAATTTATTTCCTTCTTCAGGGCAATTGGAATTGATTTCCGTGTTAAAAATTTATTTAAAAAATCACAAGGGACCATTTTCTTTATAGACACAAAAACAATGAACACAACATAAAGGGTTAAAATAATTTTAACTGACTAATAATTTTGTCAAATGGAAACTCCCATCATTTTTACCTTACCCTATTAGGCATCATAAATAAGGGTAAGTTTGTAAAGAATGTCTCTTCTAAAATTTATAGTTTTTAAAATATTAACAATTTATTATTATCTATTCTAAAAATGCTTTTAAGTACGGCTTAGTGTGGACTCTTTACCTTTAACCCTATTAGGCATCATAAATAAGGGTAAGTTTGTAAAAGAATGTCTCTTCTAAAAATTTATAGTTTTTAAAATATTAACAATTTATTATTATCTATTCTAAAAATGCTTTTAAGTACGGCTTAGTGTGGCTCCTAGTTGGCGCTGGCCACGAAATGCAGCGTCATAGCCAACTACATTGATACCTACACTTACTTAAAAGCATTGTTGAAATAGATAAATATTAAGTTTTTAATATTTTGAAAACTATAAATTTTTGAAATAGACATACTCTATGCAAACTTACTCCTTATTTTTTGAGCCCTTATATGATAAGGCAAAAAAAGATAAAGTTTCCATTAAAGAGAAAAATCGACTTTTAAAGCACTGTATTTATAAATTTTGAAAATTACAATACCGTTTACCAAAGAAGTTCTTTCCTTATGAGGAACCCAACCCCAACTCATATCAAAGGCTTTTATTTAAAAAAAATATGGTTATGTAATGGCTAACAAAACGTTATTTTTGACATAAAATTTAAAATAAGTAAAAAACGGTTTAACTTAGGTATAGAACACTATACATAAATTATATTTAGAATTTTAGGGAAAGTGCGGGCAAAGTGAATACCTTAAGATATTTAAGACTTTGTCGAGAAAGGTATAAGAGATAGCAACAAAATAAATACCACAAATCAGTCTTTATTAATTGCGTCTTCATATTTTGGACCTAAAAAAACTTAGATTCGTGTTTAAAGGAAATATATTAAAAATAAATTAGGAATTGCAGTTATCACAGATAGAGAGCATAGTCTCCAATGCCTTTGAAAGCGGAGCATTGTTTATATATTTATGACACCAATTCAGACATGTTGTCGTCAGTTTCACGAAATGATTTTTCTTAATTTCAGAAAAGTACATTTTAGGCATCTTTTTAACGACTTTTTCTTAGTAAAATAAAATAAATTATTTATGATATTTCAATACCTTTTAAGCTATCAAAATCTAACTTGTGCCAATTCGTGATATTAAGAAGAAACTTTTTTAAGCCTTAATATCGGCTCTTGTCCTATTTTTCAAATACGCCACTTTGTGATATTGCCGACGATGTGTGATTTCGAATCCAATCTTTAATTGGATTATCTTCGTTAATATATATTTCACCGCAAAAAAATCATACAATATCTTTAATTTTCTTTTTTTTTTGTTTTTAATCTTCTTTACCACTTATTCTAGGAATATTTTTTGATTCTATATTTAGTTTTTTAGTAATATTTCTTAATTTATTGTTTTCAAACTTTTACTTTGCCCTTCTTTGCTATATATAGGTGTCCATGTTTTTGTGATAGACCCTAGTCTTCGCCCCTAATATTCACTGAAAACGATATGCAATCTGCCGACTTTTTCCATTTAGTCACTTTAGTAGAACAATATATTTTTTTTTTAATTACCTTAAGTATTTAACAAAAAAATGTTTTAGCTTCTCAAATTAACATTTCTTGATAAAGCAGTGACAAACATTTTTTAGAAGTAGTAATAAATGAAACTATAAAAACAAGAGAAGAAAAAGGGATAGTTAGACCTGATATGATAAACTTACTATTAGAAGCAAGAAAGGAATTAAAGTATTAGAAGGTGAACAAGCTTGAAGCTTGTAGAAACAGGCTTAAGTGCTACTGTAAAAGAATCATCAGATATTGGCAAGATATACAGGGTGATCAGTTTTAAGTCGGCACTATTCCTAATTTCTTTATTATTGGAGATACGAAGCTCAAGCCAACTTAGTAAAGCTGTAGTAGTATTTTTTATGCTGATTACCGTGCTGCCAAAAAACAAATTGAACATCAATTTTTGGATTTGCATCGCAAAAATGTACTTTTTTTTAGATGAACATCCTGTATATTAGAGTTGCACTGCCATACACGGCTGAACCCGCCTGGCCAGATGAAAGACCTGTTCTCAAAGTAGGCGACATCCTATGGCTTCCAGTTTACTCATATATCATAGAGATCCATGAATTACCCAAACCAGATAAATTGATCCCGAAACGTTTTTCAGATGAAAATAAAGCCAATATCAAACCCTTCATACTTATATGCCATTTGTTCCAGCCCAAGAAATCAGCATTGTTTCTAGATTTGCTCTTTTAGAGATTAAGCTCTTCTTTTTCATTTGCTATTAAATTTTGAAATTAAATTGAAAACTGTTAGTCTTTATAAAATTGGCAAAAATAAGGCAACTGAACTGCTGGTAGTTTTATTTATGTTTAAACGTATTAAACCTAATAGAGTCTAATGAACATCTTTATTTGTTCATTAATAAACGATGATTGTTCTTTCTTTAAAAAGCAAGAAAATATTTAATAATATTTTGTTTTAATCTTTTCCCTTAAAGATTATATTTTTTAATTTTGTTTTTTATCATAGGTATAACAATTTTGTATCTGTTTTACAAAAATATATTTATATTTATTAATACAGGTGTCCGCTAATTACTTGTATACAGTAACACCCCAGATTTTTTATGTCAAAAGATTGTCAACATAATTAAGAAAAATCGCTGAGCTGTTGAACTATAGAAAACTATTTTTGATTTCAAAAAAAATTGACCTTGATAATAATCTCTTCATACAGTTGAAACTTACTACAAAACACTAATCAAAATTTAAATAAACATATTTACATGTATGTATGTAAACTTTAATTGAAATAAGACATAAGAGAAAACTACCTTTATTTTTGAACTTGGGAAAAATTATTATTTTAAAACTTGTTTAAATTAAAAAGTTAGGTATATTTAAAACAGAGCCTCCTATTAAAAAATTAAAAAGAAATACTTCTCCACCCTGCCCTGTAAAGAGGTGGGACCGGAACTGATTTAACTGCCGTAAATTAACCATTGTCTTTAAAGCTCGAAAACGTAAAACACTTGTTATTCTAAAAAGCACTAAGTGTTATCGGACCGGATCCAAAAACAAACGTAAATTTTTGCTTTTTTGTATTCAATAACGTCAAAAATTGAAAAACCGTTTTACAAATGTGCCAATTTTCGCCTTATAAAAAACGTCTTCGCATTTTAATTTATGATTCTATGTTCGCATTTATTTAGATTAATCCTAAAATATATATTTTCTAATTCTATAAACTTTTTCTATTACCATAATCCTAACATCAAAGAAGGTTTTTTAACATTGAAATATAAACCATTGAATTAAATTTGTCTTTTAAAAAATTAAGCTGTTTTTTATGAGGCAAAATGACGTGAAACATAAATCTAAAGGACGTTTGAACCACAAACCAGCAAAAACTTCCGTTTGTCTTTTGAATGACTTATAATGTACTAAGTGCTTTAAGAATACCAAAAGTTTCAACTTTATTTTACGTTTATGGGTAATAATACAGATAACTGATGGTGTTAATTTAGTTTCATCTAATCTCTATACGGGTTGTTGGAAAAATAGTTTTTCTTCCAATTTTACTAGCTGTGCTTTAAGAATATGACATAACTTTAATCTCCAACAAGTTTCCGAATAATATTTTTCCAAGTTCAAAAATAAAAGGTAGTTTCCAAAATATATTCGTTGTTCTACTTTGTTCTGTACATGCTTATATTTATAAAATTTTTATCAGTGTTTGTAAATAGCTGTAAGCAGAGATTTTATAAGGAACAAATTATTTTGAAAAATCAAAATAAAAGTTTTCCATATGGTTTAACATTTCCTGGCACTACCAATTAAATTCTGTGTTGATAATAAGAAAGACAATAGTTGTCTATGAAAAAATATTTTCAATTTTTTCCATGGATATGCTCTGAATATATTGAAAAACTCAGTATCAAAAGATTTTTTGACATGAGCTCTTTAAATTTAATAATAATTTTCATGTGTAAGATAGAGGGGGAGGGGTAGATACCATTACTACATACTATTTAGAATTTCTCTAAAACGTCCCAACTGTTTGGGCCCTACTTTGTAGGCTACCATGCAAGTAAACTAGTAAACTTCCCATGCTTTTACACAAAAGAGGTGTACTCTAGTTGGGTGTTTTAAAGTGCAACCAAAAGTATATGGAAGAATACAATAAATCATTCGTATATCATGAGGCAGTTGGAGCTATGACTGATACGCTGTTTTTATAGGTATTTTTCGTTGCACTCAAAACATTTAAAATCGAATATCTTGAAAACGGTTGCTCAGAGCCGTTCTTACAAAAGTATACCTTTTTTATTGTAGAAACCATTCGGGCAGTTACTGGTTTTACTTAGATGGTACATACAGTGTGGCACACAAAAGTTAAGACGTTTTGGAACAATTTAAATAGTAAGTTATCTACTACCTCTTGGTTTACACATTAAAATTTATATTAGATCTGAATAGCTCATGTCAAAGAAACCCTAGATATCGGTTTTTATTTGAATATTACGGACGTATCCAAATGTTTATCGAAATAAATTAAAAATAGTTTTTTCACTTTGACACCTGTATCTTCCTTATTATCTAATTTTTAGATATAGGTATGTGCCGTTTAATCTTATTTTGGCATAAGAAATCTGTGGTTTTTCTGTGTACCATTATTATTATATAAATATTATATTAATTATTATATAAAATATACGTTTTACTTTTTGGTGGAAGTTAGTAAAAACGCTCTTGCAGTGGCTGTTTATTCTGTAGTTTTATTTATTATTTTTATCTTTGGATATCCACGAAGGCTGAAGCCTAAATACTAACGTACCGTGGGTGTCTTATAAGCCAGGGTAAGAGTGGAAGTTTGTTAACACGGGACTTAAAACTTGAAGATTTAGGCGGAAGGAAAGACCTCCGCTGGCAGTAGGTTCCACAGTCTAGAAACTCTAGGGATAAAAGAACGAACGAAATGGGAAGTTCGGGGCCTGTCCAATTGGACCGTATAGGGATGCATACGTGCGGCACCACGAGTTTCTCTGTTGGGAGCTGCAAGAGGAGGGACTATACTGGATAATTCGTCGAAGCAGAAGCCGTAAAAGTATCTATAGAAGAGCCGATAGATCTCCCACAGCTCGACGATGAGCAAGAGAAGGAAGTCTTTGAGTAAGTAAAGGATCATTAATAAGACGAACAGCCCTTCTTTGAATGGCATCAAGAATGCTAGAGGGTTGTAGGGGATGCCATTCCCCAGACATGAGAACAATATTCCAGAGAGGGTCGAATTTTGGGACACATACAAAGTGTATAAATTGGAAGGGGAGAAATACTTTTTGGCTCGGAAAAGAATTCCAAGCTTTTTTGACGCCGCGGTGGCTATAGATACAATGTGTTTATGCCAGTTAAGGTTATTTTCAAATGTGACGCCCACAAGGTTAAATGTGTCCCCGCTCTGCAAAACCTGGCCACTCATAAGCAAAGGGTGAGTGTTTGATGATTTTTTTCGCGACAAGGAACATGATTGTGTTTTGGATACATTAAATTGAACGAGATTTCTGGCGCCCCAATCCAATATCAAATTGAGATCCTGTGAAAGAGATATCTGCATCGCCCTGCGTTTGCCTTCCAAGTCGTGTTGAGAGATTGGCTTGGGAACCTGAAAAGTGGAGTGAAGGGTATCATCGTACTTAATGTCTGAAAATCATGCACATCCAGTGGCAAATACTTCTACTATTATGGGCACGTTAATATACACTGCATTCCAATTAAAACAAGCCACCCTGTATAATTCCGTTCATTGAATGATTATGAAATAAATTACCTCAATTTTTACGTGAACAAATTTTTGTGTAACAATTTATTTATTTAAAGAATCTATTCAGTTGTCCGTTACTTTGTGACAATACATTTTTACGTAGAATTTAATAAATAACACAAATTTACTTTGTTATTTTGTCACAGATTTCTGCATGCTACGGTATTATCCCCTCCCCGTACCAACAACGTCAAAAATTGTAAATGGGAGAGAGAGTTAAAGTGACACCTAATCTTAGGCCGGCCGCAAACATTTAGATTTTTTCATCCGATTAGTCGGTCCGACTTGAACATGTCTACGTTGTCATTGGTTGTAACATTTTATATTTTAAAAACAACCAATGACCACGTAGACATTTCTAAGTCGGACCGACTAATCGGATCAAAAATCTGGTCTTTGCGATCGGCCTAAACGGTATTAAATTCTCTCTTTAATAGTTTGTAGTAAAAAACATTTTGTTATTTCATGTATAAATTTAACGTATAAAGTTTGCTCAAATAATTTTTGTTTTTTAAATTAATCGAACACTTGTCTCCCTCGTGGCGCAATGAACAGAGCGTTGATCTTTTAAGCCAGAAGTCGCAGGTTCGATTCTCAGCGGAGGAGACATATTTAGGTAGTAGTTATTTAAAAATAACGACCGTGGTGACACTACCGCGTTGTCTAAGAGGTGCTGTAAAATGCAGAATTGCACTACCTGTTGTCTAAAAGGTCTGTGAAATGCACACACTGCATGTTTCAATGCTTGAACAGTTGACGGAACAGGGGAAACGATGGGTGAAACATCTAATAACCCGACACCCACGGTACTCTGGTATTTAGGCATAGGCCTTTGTGGGATGTCAAAAAAATAAAAAACATTGACAGAGAAATCGGTGAAAATGCATTAAAAAATACATTTTAAATTATTTTTATGTTTCCTAATCGTTATTTAACTTTTTTATTATTTTGGATTAAACATTAACTAGAGGCGGATTCAGAAAATCATAAAGAAACTGATTGCTAAGTAATAAAAAAATCATAAAGTACATCCATAAAATCCTAAACAAATTTGATTAAAATTCAGGTAAATGTTTTAGAAAAAAAAACACAAAACCTGTTAGTTTTTTTTTAATTCCCATATTTTGACAACATCACAAACCTTGGTTTTCTAAACGGGACATTCTATACAGGGTGGTGAATCGCCAGACTGGTAATAGGAAACTTTTAATTAGTTTATAAAAAAATAACATAATTTAGGATTCAGGCTTACCGTATTATTGTTTTTAAAATATTCTAATACAATTTTGTTGTCAAATCAATATTTATAAGCATTAAAATTTGGATGGGAATTCCTATGGTTAGTCTGGCGATGTACCACCCGGTATATCCTCCAATCTTCCATACAGTTTTGGTTTGGTTTTAAATAAATTTCCCCAAAGACATTTTGTCTAAAAATTAAAAATAAAGATAGTATACTCTAGAAGAAAAACTATATTTTTTAAGTTTTTGCGAACCCTGTATACAAAATCAAAATTTTCTCTTCGTAAACCCTATTTTTTTTACAGGCAAAAATTTGTATGAAGAATGACTTTTTCAAAAATTAAAATTTCGGTCCATTTGTCCTCTTGTTAACCCCATCCGTGGACAGTCTGTATATATTATAATATGTTAAACTAGGTACAGTGTTTTTGCCTACTTTTTTTCAGTTCACCCCCATTCATTTTACCCCACACTGATAACATAACACAAATTTTCACTTTTATCTTCTGTGAAATAACAGTGTCGTTGTCGTTCTTTTATCCGATAATACTAAAATTTACATTCACAGGTTAAAATCACTGTTAATAACAAATCACAATCAATGAAAATTCACAGTTAAGCTCATCTCTACCTCTTAAATTTATATTCTAGATTCCCTATCCTCAATTACCTAAAATTAATTATTAATTGCCATAAATTGTTCAAGGACGTATGTTTGAAATTACGTAGGCGATATTAGAGAATTATTGCAAGTTGCCTTATTAAGCTCGGGTATTATTAATACCGGCCTTATTTAAATAGTGCTTGTACCCATAATTTAGAGTTATTGCAAATCATGTTGACAGTACCATTAACCTAAAAAAGAAGAAACAAATTTTAGTTGTTGTTCTTTATTGTTCTGTGTTGTAGGGTTTTGTTTTACACAATTAAAGAAATAAATTTGAAAAAGCAAGGTTTTAAGTATTTTTACTTCTAAACACTTTTCGATTTTGTTTTCGGCAGCCGTTCGGTTAACACGAACAGTTTCGAAGGTAAAATAAGACCAAAATAAGGGACGACCTAAAACAGACATAAATAAAGCCAGGCACTATCCTTATTAAGGGAGTACTTATACTACCATGCATCTGCGCAAGCTTAGATGTCAAAATAGAGCCGGTATTATTAGTGCCTGGCCTTATTTCACTGTGCAATAATTCTCTATTTTTAAGTATAAACCTTATCTTATTTTTAGAATTATTTTAGTTGTGCGTGTATCTTACTTTATCCAAGTTAGTGCGCATTTTATTTTAGTTAAATTTTGGTAATATTTACTAGTTTTATTTTATAGTTATTTTTAATAAATACAAAGGAACAATAATTATTTGCAAATTGTTAGAGACAGTAGCCTAGTTTACACCGGGAGAACCAAATTTTTAGTTCGAGGTCTAAATGACGTCACGCGTACTTTATTCACGGTGTAAACACTTGAGTATTAAAATTTGCTACTCCAATTCAGTCCTTCTCAAATGGGGGTGACCAAATATGATTTTCCTTGGTGTAAACACGTCGGACTTTTTTAGTGGACCAAAATGACAGCCTTGATCTTTGACAGTGCGCATTTCGATGAAAAGACGTTGAATTTCGGTCTTAACATAATAATTTTGTTGTATGTTTATATTTTTTAAAATTTTGTTGATATTTAACCAAAACTGTTTGCATATTCTTTTTTCATATGGAATTTAAAAGCGATACAGTTTTCAAAGATAAAAAACGAGGTTAGGTTCTGGTCATATGCTCAGCTGTCATTTTGGTACTAGGATTAAACGTGAATTAAATTGATCCATAAACTAAGTTGGTGTAAACACTAGTGAACTAACAAAAATAAGTCCTAGGTTTGGTCCACGGATCTAATTGGTCCTCGCGGTGTAAACTAGGCTAGTGTTACCTCCGGTGTATGGTTTGAGCCTCTGACCACCTTATATGATGCCTTTAATAAGCACCTTTACACACTAAGCCGGTTTTGACGGACAGAGAGATAAAAAATTATACGAAGCCTTTTGAGTTTACCAACCAGCCGACTTTCACCGTTCTCTGCGTATGAAAGGTTTTATTTGACTCCATACACTTCGATACCGTTAAATAAATGTTTTAAGTTATACAGGGTGAAATTTAATTGATGGCTAAAAATACAGGATATGATTCCTTACCTTATTTTAGGAAGAAAAGTTCATATAAACATATGTCCTAAACCTCTTAACTTTTAACCTACAGGGCGTTAAAGTTTAAAATAAAAAAACATTTTCTTATCATAACTTTAAAACTCTTAGAGTAGATATTTTCACCAAATTTGGCACAAACCATAGATAACCTACATTTAGATCAGCAGTGGCAAGAAGCAGTTTTCGGATTTTTACGACCGCACGCAGTGGGTGGACGAACATGCGCACTAAAAAGCCGTGGCAAAATACAAACACCGGCACCCCGTACCCTTCGTCCGCGGTCTGACCGTAATGCTCATTAGCTACCGTACTTCGAACAGAAAAGCAGGACGCGGTCAACACATTCTTTCCTATAATGCGAATAGTTTGTTTGGGTCCGGGTGCGTTTACCCCTTAACTGGCTTGCGTACAAACCGGTTTTTCCGCCCAGGAAATGTAACTTTTGTTTCGCAGAGGTTATAATAGTAGCAATCCATCGAGATCAGTGGCACAAACCTACTAAGCACCAAAATGATTTTTTCAAAATAGAACATTTTAAAATATTTTTACCAGTGGCATCCCTACGGGATGAATACTGAACATTTTTCAAAAAAAAAAAAAATATGGTACGCCATTGCTTTTCCAAAAATAAAAATTGTTTTCCAAATCCTAATTTATTTTGCAAATAAATTTGATCTCTTGACTTTTTTGTGTCCTTGCACCATTTTTGCATAAAAAACTAAGAATTGGGCACCAGCCTACTAGTTTTAAATAATTTCGCTATAAAAAAAAATGCATCAAAAACGGTTTTAATTTTTTACGCGAAAACGGTTCATCCGGCAAAGAAAGCTCAGTGTAAAATGTATTTTAAACAAATGGAAATTTAAAAAATAATTCTTGTTTAAAAAAGCAATAGCGTACCATATTCCTTTTGAAAATTTTTAGTATACATCCCCTGCGGACGCCACTGGAGGACATAATTTAAAAATTTTCACATTAAAAAGCCTATTGGTGCTAAGTAGGTGCATGTTAAGTTTTATAAAAATATTCTAAAAAGTTTTAAAGTTATGATAAAATTATGATATTTTTCTTAAAACTTTAAGACCCTGTAGCTTAAAAGTTAAGACCTTTAGGACATATATTCATATAAACTGTTTTTTCTAAAATAAGCTAAGGAATCATACCCTGTATTTTTAGCCATCAATTAAATTACACCCCGTATATTTTGTTACTTTTAGTTAACAAGAAATAAATAGGAAATGATCTGGATAATACTACTAGGTATACTAGCTACTTTAATATGGTACACAGGTGTAAAGCCCATGAGATATTGGCAAGACAAGGGTGTAAAACAAATTAGGCCATGGCCCTTTTTAGGCAATTCATACCAGTTTTTACTTGGAAAAATGAGTATGGTGGAGTGGGTCGAGTGGATCTATAATGTATATCCGAACGCTAGGTTAGTAAAGCTAATAGAGTATAGCTTTGATAAATTATGGGTGATTTTAATAATTTTCATAAGAAACAAAGCCTTGCCAACCCAGTTAATTTAAATTATTAAGGTTAAAAGTAGGATTGCCATTTTTACCTGTAGTTTATGCACACCAATATAAGAATTGTTATATATATTTACTTATAAAAAAATGTTTAGGCAGTTGACAAATTAAATTATTTAAATAATTAAATTATACAGGGTGTTTTCCAATTGCGGTAAGAAAATTTAAGGGCGTAATCTTAAGCCAATTTTATGAAAAAAGTTTATATAAATATGGGTCTGGAAATGTTTTGTTTCTAAGATACAGGGTGTTAAACTTTAAAAGGAAAATAGGGTTTCTAATAATATCTTAAATATGCCTTATCCGATTTTAACAAAATTTGGCTGAGGTATTTGTTAAAATAGTAAGTTAATTTAGCTCTAAACTAATTTTAATTAATGAGATCAGTGGGTGTGGGCATCTTAGCTAATATTATTGACAAAACATTATACGCTAGTGGCTTTCTTGCAACTTTTTTTTCGGATAAAACCTATAAAAATAGAACTTCTTTGTGTCTTCATATTTTTACGTGACTTGAACAATTTTTCAGAAAATAAAATAAAATTCGCAAAACTACATAATTCTGTACCATATACAGGGAACATTAGGCCATTTTTTCTTTTAAAAATTAAGTGTTATACCTTCTTATTAGCAATAAGTACCTAATAAAATACCATTTATATCTAGTCTAACAATTTTTACTAAATAAGTTTTACTACAATTATTAAACACCCTGTATATGGTTTTAAATATATTTGTCAGAGCTTGGTAAATACGGCTGTAAGAAAGGTTTTTATTTTTTTACATAAATCTAGGTATGTAGCACTTTCTTGAGCAAAATTATTAATTTGAAAATAGTAGCTTTTAATTTTTTGGTTTTATGGTTAGCATATTATGTTTTGAATATTCATCAATTTAACAAATTACAACAAAAAAAAATTGCAATGGGTTTTTGCATTAATTTGAAATGTCAGTAAATATAATAGTTAAATAGGTTTTTTGAATTAAAAAAAACAAACTAGATTATTTTAACAATAAATTACGAAAATTATTTAATAAAAAATTTATGTAACAAAAAAAAAGCATTACTAAGTTTATCAACAAAATCCAATTTTGAAAGTTTTAACGTAAGCACCACTACAGTAATCAAGTCGATAGAAAAAAACAGTTAGTTGATTTGTTTTGCATAGTCTACCGCAAAATTTAGGATATAATATTTTAAAATTGGGAATTTTATAGTTGTTTATCAAAATAAACCTATAGTGTTTGATATTTTTAAAAAACTTGTAAAAAGACTTATTTATTTTTTAACAAATATACAGGGTGTTCCATCTGACAGTATTTCAAAAACAATATTCTTTCGAAAAAATCTAATTACGCCACTGCATTCTACGTAAAAAGTTATACAGGCTGTTACAAATTCGAGGAACACCATTAAGATCTCAGAAACGGTACTCTTACCGTTTCTGATATCTGTATCTCTATACAGAGCTGGTTAAATAAGGGCAAAGTTCCGCAGTTTTATGCTTAACAATATTCCGTTTTAAAAACTTCTAAATTTGCAGCCGTTCCGGAATTATTCGGCAAAAACGAAATTTTCAGGAAACAGTTCTTATTGTTTTCTTAGTTTATTTAAAGAGATATTTAAAAACTAACGACACTCTAACACTGACACTTTTTCTGTTCTATAAAATAATGTCACTAAATTTAAAATCCAACGTTTCGTTTTTGAGCCGCCATCATCAACTTTGTTTTATTAAATGGGCGAAATATTTGGTTTTAGAGTAATTACACACGTATTTTAATTCTAAATACAAAGATATATTACATTTTACATTTATGCGATGTTTCGAACAAATAAACCACCACCCACTATTTTTTCTAGTAAAAATAACGTGTTTATTTCAAACTTTTGGGGAATTTCCATTTGTAGGTAAGTATGCATTCATTTATTTCTATTACTACTCATTTTAATTCCTCCTAATAATTTATTTATTCATAATTTAACTAGCAAGCTAAAAAGTTAATGTAATTTACATACATTTACTTATACGTAATAAAATAAAGCGTTTAATTTAATCAAATGTTGTTTTATCGGTTCGAAACGTCGCATAAGTGTAAATTGTGATATATCGTTGGTTTAAGAATTAAATTGCGAGTTTATTAAGGTTTAAACCTAAATATTCCGCCCATAAAAAAAACAAAGTTGATGACGGTGGCTCAAAGACGAAACGTCGGATGTTAAATTAAGTGACATCATTTTATAGAACAGAAAAAGTGCCAAAGTTAATGTGTCGTTAGTTTTAAAATATCCTTTCAAATAAACCGCAAAAACAATAAAAACTGTTCCGCAAAATTTCGGTTTTTGCCAGATAATTCCGGAACGGTTGCAAATTTTAAAATTTGAAAACAGATTATTGTTAAGCATAAAAATGCGCAACTCTGTCCCAATTTAACCAACTCTGTATCTCTTACCGTTTTCAAGATCCTAATGGTGGTCCTCGAATTTGTAACAGCCTGTATAAGAATCCACTTTTATCTTTTTAATAGGTTATTAGATAACTGAGATACAGAGGCTACCTGAACATGCAATTTTTTAAATTTACCCTGTATCTTAAAAACCAAGAGGTAGATTAGGTTTTGCGAAAATCGCAAAGTTTATTATATTATCTTTAATAATTTAATAACCCAAAATGGGACATCCTGAATGTACAGTACAGGTAGAGTCAAAAAGCTTTTTTATTCCTTATGTTATAGTCTTGCATATAAGAAAATTTGTAGATTCGTACATTTTTTTTTTACAGATATGTAGGTGGATACCAATTTACTTGCCCAGCTTTACTTCTTAGAGATCCTGAACTGATTAAACAAATAACAGTAAAAGATTTTGATCACTTTACTGATCATAGAACTTTTATTGATCCCGAAGCTGATCCATTATGGGGTGGAAATTTGTTTACTTTGAAAGGTAAAAAGCTAAACTGCCTATGATATTTTTTAAGCCTTGTTAAATGATTAGCAAGAAATTATTTTAATTCAATATATAAATATATTTTTTCCACAGCCGTTAAAAAAAAATGGCGCCACAGTAGTAAGTGGAAAGATTTTAGTATTGCCAATTCAAATTAAGGAACAGCAGTCTTGCAATTCGGTCAATCAGGTGATAAAAATAGATATCTAGATCAAAAATGTCGAAAATATTTACCATATTTACAGAAATATACGATTTTGGGTTTGTGTCTCGGCTAGAAGCAGAAGCACTTTTTAAAAACAATACATTAAATTTTAGAAAACATATTATCATTGTCTAAAAACCTAAATTCTGGCATTCTTGATGCCATTCAAAGAAGGGCTGTTCGTCTTATTAATGATCCTTTACTTACTCAAAGACTTCCTTCTCTTGCCCATCGTCGAGCTGTGGGAGATCTATCGCTCTTCTATAGATACTTTCACGGCTTCTGCTCCGACGAATTGTCCAGTATAGTCCCTCCTCTTGCAGTTCCCAACAGAGAAACTCGTGGTACCGCGCGTATGCATCCCTATACAGTTCAATTGGACAGGCCCCGAACTTCCCATTTCGTTCGTTCTTTTATCCCTAGAGTTTCTAGACTGTGGAACCTGCTGCCAGCGGAGGTCTTTCCTTCCCCCAAATCTTCAAGTTTTTAAGTCCCGTGTTAACAAACTTCCTCTTACCCTGCTTAAGACACCCACGGTACGTTAGTATTTAGGCTTTCAGCCTTCGTGGATTGTCCAAAGATTTAAAAAAATAAATAAATAAAACAAAAGTAGTTACCAGCTTACGTTCTGCATAATTTTATATAAAGTGACAAAACGTAAGTTCTTCAATATTTACACTTAAACTGCAGGTATAACAAATCCGACTTTGCACCTTTTGCTTCATGGCAGAATTTTTTACGGAATCCGTGATGACAACCATCAAAACACTTAGCACCAATTGTAGACTAGTTCTTCTTGTATTTTTTATTGCATTTATTCAATAAATTATGAAAATTAAAAAAAAACACGATAAATACTGCCACAACAGCAAAAATCCCTTGAAAAAGCCGTCCATTTTACTCAAAGAGATCTCTTATAGAATAAATAAGAGTATAAGACAAACTCAAAATATTCATCTCAGTCAAAACTTGACTATAAATTGTCATGGACTCTTATAGTAGCTCAAAATTATGCAGATGAGGGCTGTTTACTAACGTTGCAAGCTTAATTTTTAAAGCCATTTTTTTTTAATTTTGTGCATTGTAATAAAAAAGAATAACTGTGTTTTAAAAACAAGGAGGTCATGCTTTTTTTGTTGCAATATAATGGCCGTGATACAAATTTTAAAATTTAAAAATAACTATATAAAAATAAGGTATGTTTAAAAAATGTTAATTTGGAAAAATTTTATACGTTATTATACCTATATAGTATCCACTTACATAAAGGTCTTCTTTTTTTACTCATAATATTGCCGCACTCGGCGGACGGTTCGTGATGTCAAACCTCCCATTCGTTAAAAAAATCACTTCATGCATTTGTTATAAATATTACTATTTTCATAGGACAAAAATGGCGTGAAATGAGAGCAACCCTGAGCGGATCTTTTACCAGCAGTAAAATGAAAAATATGTTTCATTTAATGGAGGAGACAGCAGAAAATTTTGTTCAATACTTTTGGATAAAAATGAAGATATTATTGAAGTTGAGTTAAAGGATACTTTTACAAGGTATATACATTAGGGTAAAATGATTATTTTTTAAAATTATTTTCGTGCAGTCTTCAAAATGTGCCTTTGAAGATACAAAACCTCTTGTTAGAATCAGAACGGCATAGCTTTTATCTTTAGGTACCTTCATGGCTCTAAAATTTGCTAAAAATACCAATTTAATGGATATTTTTCAAGTTAATTAGGAAATTTAGGAATATATAATATATTTTACATAATAATATATATTTTTAAAATATAACTTAATTTTTAAGTTTAAAGGTTTCTTTTACTATGTCCATCTTCCGATTAAATATAGCGCACTGGTAATAATAGCATTCGGCATTGTTTATCTGGTACTGGCGATAAATTCCCTTATTAGTAAAAGATTAATAGATAAAGTGCAGAATAGAATAGTGTCTCGGCGAATGTTTCACGACTGTTTTAGCTAGCTATATTAGCTTGATGGTTAAAAATATATTACTATTAGTTGCGATAAAGGTATGAAAAATACGCATTGTAAAAAACATTACTGTTTCAGGTAAACTTTATTTACCAATTGCGAAGCTTTTAATTCATCCGATTTGTCAGCAGTTGGATCAGAAGAAAATGCTGTAAATTTGTAAGGAAAAAGTAAGGATATCTGTTAAATTGAAAAGAAACCTAAACTTCCTTAAAAATGGGGATTTTTTTCATTTTAATTAAGTTTTATTACTGCAGGATCCATGAAGATCAAAATGTACAAATAATATATGATTAGACTAGATAGATGTAAAAGTTTATTTTCTATTCATTTAACCCAAAACAGTTTTATGTTTTTTCACAATGTTTTTTTCCTATGTCATAATTAATTATTATTTGTGCAATATTTTTGACCACCAAAGAATACTTCCAGTATCTGCATTTATCTATTGTGCATGATGACCATAAACGTTGACGAATGCTATTTATTATCCTTAAAGATTCTGGAATACTAATTTCAAAGTGTACTACAGAATGTTTTGAGTAAAAATAAACTAAATGTTACTTGTAACGACTAAAAACATTATAACGGATTGGATTACAGGCTAATTGAAAAATAGGGTTATTGACATACATGTACAGGATAATAAGAATTAATACCAAAAATGTTTTTTCATGTGAACTTATAAAATTATTTTGTTTCACTTTATTAGCACTATTATTTAGGACATGACCTTTCCTACTATTTAAAATCTACTATATCATTATAGTTTTACACAGTCTTAGCAGTTTCTAACTAAGTATTACGCCAAAAACTTTTAAAAAATATAAAAATTAAAAATCAAGTCCAAATATAACTATTAAGAATTATTGGGAAGTCTTAAAAATTAGGGGAAGTATGAGGAAGAATGGAAAGGAAAGTAAAGGAAAGTATGGGAAAGTATGGGAAAGTATGGGGATAGTATGGAAAAGTATAAGGAAGTATGAAAAAGTAAAAGAAAATATGAGGAAGTATGAAGAAGTATGGGGAAGTAAGAGGAAGTATGAGGAAGTATGGAGAATAATTGGGAATTATGGGAAATTATTGGAATTTTTGGGATTTATAAAAAAGTATAGAAAATTATGAAAAAATTTGGGGCATCTCTAGATAAGTTTAGGAAATTGTTGAGGACTTATTGATTAGCAAAACGGAAAATTTTACCAGTTAAGTGTCAAATTTTTATGTAAGTTAATATAGTAGGGATAGGATTGTAACACTATCTCAAGAGGAAAACCACACCAAATTAAAATATATTATCTGTAATTTTTGGATAATATTTTCGGTTCAAATTTTAAAGAGCCATTTAATATATATTTTTGTAAAATTGGCTGATTTTTAGAAATAATCAAAATTGATTTTTAAAAACCTCAATCGTCAATTAGAAAGAGTTTTTTTTAATACCACTGTATTAGATGTACAAATTTATGAAACAAATTATTTTTTTACATCATAAACAAAAATGATATATGAAAGTACCCTGAAATTTATTTTCTTATTATGTCCCAACTGCTAAATTCGGAAAGCATCATTAACTTAAATCCTAAAATTTCTAACTTATTGTTTGTTATATTATTTTTACTTATATAGAATAGTACTAACTGTACCAGCAGGAGTTTAAAGTTTAAAAATATGATTGAAAATATTTTTAAATATAACTCAAAATTTGTCTGTGAAATATTGATCATTCCCTCAACATTTTGAAACAGTGTGATTGGCGCGAAATTTAAAGGCTTATTGAGCTCCACTGCATTTTTTTTTGTAGTTGGCAACATTGGCTTCGACAACATTTACTATAGCGGACGTTTGAAAAAAAAATGTTTTGTTAAAACAAATTTGACATCAAGATTTTAAATACTAATTTTTTAAAAATAATTCCCTTATGTAATGTTTTTATTATTTAAGCACTTTTAATTTAATAATCATAACATATTTGTATATGTTTTTGGTGGTAATAAAGTATTATGTACAGTTCGTTAAAAGTAAGGTTTTGTTTATAAGCTTTGGCCAACTTTAAAACAGAACTTTTTAGGATATTCCCTTTTAAATTTTTAAGATGCTTGTTGCATATTTATATTTAATGGACTACACTCCATAATCCCTAAAAAACACAATAAAACTACCCTAAAACCCTTTTTATCTGGTATAGGCTAAAAACAGCTATTTAATGGGGAATTATTTAGGGAAATTATTGGGGAATTATGGAATTGAAATTAGGCGGTAAAGGCAAATTCAAAAAGGTGCTTTTCCACACACATTATCTTAAAGAATGTCACTGGTGCCGGTTTTCATTGTAAATAATGCGGGTCTTTTGTGTGTGTGTGTTTTTTTTTCTTTTAACATTAAACTGGTTTTGTAAACTTTACCTTATTGTATTTTTGTTGACATTAACTATGTTGTTTTAATTATTAAATAATCTGTATAAAAAATATATATAATATAAAATTAATATGCTGTTCCAGGTATACAAATGATGTTATAGCTACTGCAGCTTTTGGAATTAAATGTGATTCACTAACTCAACCCAACAATGAATTCTATTTAATGGGAAAGACTGTAACAAACTTTACCAGCCTTAAAAACACAATTAAATACTTTGGGTATATGCTGATGCCAGCACTTTTTAAGGTTAGTATAGGGAGTTTGGGGAAGCCCCACCCACCTAAGCAAATTTGAATATTGTGAACTGTCAGTAACATATAGGTCTCTATTAAAAATGGCGTTAATTGCTTAATTCTATTGTTCATATTAAGGTATGTTTAATTTTTGGATAAGTAAACGTTTTCAGTAATTACAGCTTTACGTTTTTAAGGCTCTACCAATGGACTGAGTTGCCTGATAGATTGGATAACGCCGCCCACCCAAGGTTTATAAGGTCGCATACCAATTAAGATATGTTTTACTATAAAATAAAATATTTCCAAATAAATGAAACTATATAACTTTTTATTTTATAGCTCTTATAAGTCCTAGACAATATTAAAGGTAAATAACATTGTTGTCATTGGTAACAAAATTAAGAAAAATCTACTCAGCCTACCGATTAAAGGTTGCATTTAAAAACTATAACGGTGGACGGCGTTACCCGCAGGGCGAACCTTCCCGGACCTCCCCTACAAAAAAATTACCAAAAGTAAGACATTTTATATTCTTTAATTTTCCTTGATTCTTTTGATTTATTGTTATTTGTATTTATAATATTAATAATAGTGTGTTTTGTCAAAATACAAACTTAGCTTATCACATGACTTCTGCCGTTTATACCCATTACCAGGGAACCATTAGGCATTTAAGTAAAAATAACCTGCCCTTTGCAAATAAAGTAGGAGACCTCCCCTAGCTCAGCACACAAGAGCAAATTTGAATATTGTGAAGTGTTACTAACATATAAGTCTCTATTAAAATGGGAGGTAATTGCTTAAATCTATTATTGTTGTTAGGGTATGCTTAATTTTTGGATAAGTTAACGTTTTCGGTAAAAAAAACTTTATGTTTTTAAGACCCTATCAATAAGCGGGGATGCCCGATAGGTTGGATTACGCCACCCACCAATTTAGATTTTTTTTTCCTTTAAATTAATTTAAATTTAAACCATGTTATCTTATTTTCCTTTAAATCCTAGACATTTAAGTTTTTCTAAATAAATTTGAATTTAATTCATTGAATAAATTATATGCATTTAACTAAAAAATAAAACTCAACATATAAAAAACCATTTTTACCACATTTCGTATAAAAATTTAAAAATATTTTTAAATATCTACACAGTTAAATTACAAATATATGGTTTGGTGCCATCTTGGCCAAAGCATTTTTCTTTGGGCGGTCTTACCCGATGACGTTTTTTTTTTTTTTAATTGAAACTTTCTTTAAAAACCCAACAAAACAAAATATTCTAATATTCACTTAAATTTAGTGATTAGATTCAGATTTTAGATTAGAAGTTGCGTTTAGAAATTAAAATGGTGGAGGTTGTTACTCGCTGAGTGGAGCTTCCCGAATCTCCCCTAACTATCTTTTATAAAGAAATTTATGCGCCTTTTTACTGACATGCCGTCGCATGGCAAAAGAAAAGGAAATTATTTATATCAAGGTTTTATTTGAAGGTCAAACGTTAAAATCAAATCAAAGTCAAAAGATTAATTTTTACCTTAATATTTTGAAGAATACTTTTAAAATCCAAACCAGATCACTATAATATGTCCTTTTTAATTTTATACATTGTTTAAATTCATAGTATTTCTTTTTAATATTTAGTTGTTAAATTAAATACTTTTTTACGATATACTTGACCTTTAAATTTGTTATTAGTAATTAATTTTTTTGATAGTTTTTTAAAATAGGCATGTTTGAAAAAAACGTAGAGGCATATTTTAGAAGTATAATAAACGAAACTATCCGGGTTAGGGAAGAACAGGGAATTATACGCCAAGATATGATACATCTTCTATTAGAAGCTAAAAAAGGAATAAAGAATGAAGAAAAAGAAGTTATAGAGACAGGATTTGCTACAGTAAAAGAATCAGCTGATATAGGTATGAATAAAACCAACATGGCATTTATAATTAAAAAAAAAGAGATATAGACATATGATATTAATAAAAAAATACACGAATTTGTGGTTTAAAATACTTTTTGTTATTTATTAAACTTCCTTAAAACTTTTATTAATTTTCTCTCGTAATCTTTTATTTTATAAATTTTATTTAAAGTAAGAAACTATTTAAATAGGCCTCCACGATTAATATTCTCTCTAACTAGGGTAGACATGGTTTTCCACGTAGATTTATTTTTAGGATGAGAAAACTCTACCTGTATTTAAAGCTGAAATACTGAATTCACATTATTTCTTAGTTCCTTAATTAAAAATTCAGTACTTTATTAGATTACAGAATTTTTATTTACAAAAATCATAGATAGTTATTATATATTTTTTTATATTTTATTTGTCTTTGTGTATCTTTGTTAAGTTTCTTATATGGATTTTTCTTTCATGTGATGCATTTTGTTGTTCTCTGTGAAGCAGTAATCACCCATTATGTTGATATCCCACCTTTCTTGGTATAATTTCTTTATTTATTTTATGTCTTGATGAAAGCGCTTCCCTTGCTCTTCAATTACATCACCCAAGTTTTTGGAAACAAATTGGTTGTCTGCAAAGTCAGTATACTGACAATAGTTGAACGAGACAACGTCATAAGAAAATAGAGGACCGATGCTATTTATTTAAATAATAAAAATATTCGACAATATATCACTGAACATATGTTTAATATTGAAAAAGTCATTACCTTTATCGCCGCAATTATCGTTGCTATAAACAATTGACACCACATTTACTTTTCACTGCACGCTCACTTAAGTAGGAGAGAAACAGGTGTCGAACGACGCGGAGATTGTGCCTCTTTGTCGCTCGTTTTTTGGGGGTGCAGCCGGGCCATCGAATTATAAGACGTTATCACGTCAAAAAATCAAGATGATGCGATGCGAGAAGTGAACTTTAAGGCTAATTAGACAACCAAGATTTTTAAATTTGTTTATCTTGCTAGCTACAATAAGATCATTGTTAGGGGCTTTCACAATGCCCAAAAATTTTGTCACAACTTCTTTAAATGATACTCATCCTTCTTTTTTCTTGTACTGATCGTTGCTTTGAAGTTAGAACCAAACATCAATTTACTAATTTTAGACGAATATCTCTTCTTAATGCAAAGCTTTTACAAGTTGTTTTATTAAGGCCAATTTAATGTGTACTGGTGGTAAAAGAATCTTTTAGGATTAACTAAAATTGCATGCAAAATATTCTTTTCGCCGGATGTCAAAGTTGTTTTTAAAGGCCATTGTTTTTTGAACCAATGCTGATACCTTGCTTTGTTGTTCCACTCACATATAAAACATGGAAACTTTGTTTCTATTCTCCAAAATTTTATTAATTTTTGTCATACATAACTATTAATGAAGTTTATCTTTTCTAAATACTAACCGACTTGTCACACTATTTTAATAAAAAAACTTGCTTCGGGCGAGAAGCAAACCTATGCCAGCCGCGTGGCAGGCGGACGGAACCACTGGGGCTTATATAGAAAATTCGATTCTTTCATATACTTATATTTAGCTGCTGACTTAATATACACATGCCATTATTTTTTATAACCTTTTTGTTTATTTATTATAAAATATAGCCAACACTCCTGAATAGTGTAACTCTCTGATAGTAAAGAATTTTCATGATCGATTCAGTTTTTTCGAAGATTAGCGGCTACAAACAAACAAACAAAGTTACAAACTTTACCTCTTTATAATATTAGTATAGAAGTATAAATTGAAATGTAAAAGATTAGTGGATAATACGACTTTTGTGTGTTATTTGAAAATCGTTCAGATCAAACTATACAAAAATTAGTTACCGGTGTTAGAAAAGTTTTTTCATCATTAGCCTGCGTAATATTAAAGCGATATCTACCACATTCAGACATATATTTTTTGTTCTCTTTAAAATATGCCAAACGTAGCCAACAAATGACTTTACAAAAGTATTTTGGTTTCATTGTTAGCAAATGTGGAACTTATTATACTGAGGTTTCTGAACCCAAAACTTTACTTAAAATATTACTTACTAATTTACACGTAATAAAATCCCCAGAAATTTTACCAAATCCCTCTTAGTTAATCGATATCTTTTAAAACCATATCATGTTATATTGCGGGATTTTTAATAGATCTTGTTTTCTATATCTACATCCATCAGCTTTTTTTTATTTTAATTATTAATATTTTTAAACTAAAACATAGTTTGGTGTTTTGTGTTATATTAGGAAAGAGCGGAAAATATGTATAAAGCCGAAAATAGAGAGGATAACAATAAATAGGTAAAAAACCCTTGAAACAAAATACATTTTTTAAAAATGTTGAAAATTTGCTAATCTAATCATAAGAACGAAAAGTCTTAAAATATCATTACCAACGGCAATACATAATACCTTAAAAAATAAAATTACCTTTGAACTGTATTAGAAAATTACCCCCATCGTCTGCTATTCTTTTTTGTTTTATTAACATTTTGGCAGCATAAGTGGTTTGCATCTTTAGAATGTGAACTTCCCTGCAGATTAGTAATTGTACAACGTACTTTACTGAGAAGCTTGCTTTCTGAAGATTCCAACCAATGCTAAACTAATAAAAGTAATTATTGCTAAAATAAAACACTAAAATAAAATTAACGTAAGGGATAATAAATTAGAGAAGGCGTTGCCAAAATTTAAAATACATATTTAATAACAGGATGCGCACATTTTTAGGAAAATTCAGACAAATAAAAACCTTACTAATGAAGATATAACAGCTCAGGCATTAATATTCTTCTTTGCTGGATTTGATACCATTTCTACAGCAATGTGCTTTGGTTCTTATGAACTGGCCATTAACAAAGATATTCAAGATAAACTCAGAGAGGAAATTAGAGAAACATATGGGATAAATAATGGAAAGGTCACATATGATGTGTTACTGAAAAATGAGATACATGGATATGGTTATTTCAGGTAACTATACAGTAGGGTGTCTGTTATCGGTCCAAATCAATTTTTTTTAGCGATCGCCCCTTGAACATTTAATTTAAAGCCAAAAAGTAAATATCCAATGTAAAAATGCTCTTAATTCCTGATTTAAACCGTGCCAAAATCATGTTACTTTTCCCAATTAAAAACCATGGGATTTTTGGACTTTTTTTCTTGGAAACAAATAAATAAAAATCTACTTATCACATATTCTAATGAAAAATTTAACGCTCTACAAAAAGTTTTCCCACGAATTTTTGATTAAGTCACTTCTTTAAGAGTAATTTACCGTCAAACGTTAAGATTGTGGCCATCCTCGGGAATAATAATTAACCTAAAAATAATAGTAATAAACCTGCATTTTTTAAATAAAACTCTCTGTATATTACATCAACATTTAATTATATTTTAACGAGATTTAAAAAATACCACATTTAATATGTTTATCACTTATAGTTAAAAAATATGGCCATTCAAATTTGAATATTATGTTAAATTTCTATTATATCTTCAGCTCTAAGCAATACGCACTAAGTTTAGAGTCAAAGATAAAATGAACACCATTATCTACTATTTTTTAGATTTAGATGGCCATATTTTCAAAAATATAAGAGATAGACATATTAAATTTTGTTTTTTTTTAAGCTTGTTAAATTATCTATTTAATGGTAATGTTATATACAGAGTGTTTTTTTAATGCCGGTTAACTATTAAATTCCCGAGAATGACGGTAAATAACTCTTAAAGGAATGACTAAATAAAAAAATAAAAAACTTTTTGTAGAGCGTATCATTTTCCATCTGAATATACGATAGGTAGATTTTTTTTTATCTTTTTTGTCTGAGAAGAAAAAAAGGTAAAAGTCCAAAAATCCCATGTTATTTAAATGGGAAAAGCAACATGATTTCGGCATGGTTTAAATCAGGAATTAAGAGTGTTTTTACTTAATATATATATTTTTTGGCTATAACTAAAAGTTCAGGGGGCGATTGCAAACAAAAATCGATTTAGGAAACAACGGACACCCTACTATACAGGTTGTTTTGGTTATAAACGGTTTTGATTAAAAATTTGTAAATGAAGGGTTTTTGCATACAATGTTTTAAGAAAACATAAGTTCATTAGTTTTAAAAATATCGCCATCCAAATCAGCCACACCTTTCAGTTCGCCTAGCAGGTACTTGCTTATCGAAAACGCCGAGCTTACAGCTCCTAGGTTTTTCTTTTTTATTTTTCTTTAATTTTAAAAATATACAGGGTGATGATGTGCAGGGCTGATCCTTGCAAGGTGATGATTGTCGTACTTAGCATGCTATGACTCGTCACTATACAAATTTCTAGCCTTACAGGCCAATGTTACTCGAAAGGTTTACTAGCTTTGGGACTATAAAAAACATATTTTTTAAATGTAACACTCGTATTTTATTTTTAGAAATTCTAAGAAAATGGCCTCCATCAATCGTTTTAGATAGAATTGCCACAAAGCCATACACTATAGAACCTGTCCTTGCTGATGAAAAATCTCTTCATCTTAAATTAGGTGATGTAATAATCGTTCCAGTTCAAGGAATTCATAGAGATTCAGCAAATTACCCGAATCCAGAGAAATTTGATCCTGAGAGATTTTCGGACGAAAACAAGAAGCTTATCAAGCCTTATACCTATTTGCCTTTTGGAACTGGTCCAAGAGGATGTATCGGTTCTAGATTTGCTCTCTTAGAGATTAAAGCTCTGATGTTTAAATTGTTGTTAAATTTTGAGCTCTTGCCATCCAAAAGACACAAATTCCTTTAAAAATCGACAAAAGTCGTTACTGCAATATACAGTTGAGGGTGGATTTTGGTTTGCCCTAAAGCGTATTTCGAATTGAAAGAGGATGTTAATATTTGATTTAAATAATTCGGTATTAATAAAATGGCTTTATTAGAAAATGTTTGTGTTTTAGTTACAATACAATATGTGAAACGTCAAAAAATGTTTTTCCTTATTGCATTTACTGATACCGACAAGAAAATTTTTAGTTTCTACTTTAGAAACCAAATCAAAAATAGTAGAAATGTGTAGTAGGTAAAAAATACATACTTACTAGTGGTTGACTATATACATGTACAGTGCGTCCAATCTAACTTGTCCTCATTTTAAATGTCTATACCTTTTTTTATTTCTTAACATTAAAAAATAATTCAAAAACCAACTTGTACAGTAAATTATCAAGCTTTTTTTTCTATCATTACACAAAACAATTTTATTAATAGAATATATTGACATAACTTACTATTTTTTAAATGGGATGATACCCTGTATATGATGCCACCATTAAAAAGTATTTTAAAGAGCTTTACAAAATACTTGGTGTGCAGGTGTAGAGTGTGGTGTGTGTGTTGTTTGCGTAAATTGCTTCACGCAGTTTTTAAGTTCTTGACTTAGGTTACTTATAACTAAAGAAGCACAATTGTCGCTTTTACTATATCATTTCCCATAGCTTTTTTACAAGAAAAAAACGTATTAGCTTAATTGTAGCTTAATCAAATTTCTTTTGCAACAATGTTAAATACAGTATTTTGGAAAAGTCCCGTAAGTCCAGTTCTGTCTAAATCTATTTGACCAAAATTGGCAAACTTATAGAAAACATATCTATTGCCTATTAGCCCTATAAAAATAAAAAGTATAGGCACAACAGATAAGATTATTATGAGTTAAAATGTGTGCAAGTTTAATTTGGCCCACCCTGTATACTTTTCTATTTATGTGGTGTCTAACCTTAGAGGTTAAAGAAACAGTATTAGAGATCAAAAACATGTTATTTTTAAATACTTTTGACTTATTTGTTAAATAAGTGTTAGTGTAGTAAATATTAACCGGTTAGTTTTAATAAACCATATGTCAAACTAAACAGGGGAAATTAAAAAAGACAGTCCTAAAATTATAACAATAGTACTTACTGCATACAAAAACCAACTACTGACGCTTGATCTCTATTTGGCTAACAGGTGTTTTTTGAAAACAAATACTGACGTGTATATGTGTTTTATTTTTATAAAAACAGCAAAATTATTATTATTATTTTAAAAGCAACAATATTTAAAGAAAATACTTACCTGATGTCCTGCCACATAATACGTCTTAACTCACTTAGCAGTTTAAATGGACTAAAGCGTGACTGGGTCTGTATCCTAGCAACTTTTTTAGACACCCAGCGCAATGTTTAAAGGAAGTAAAAAACTATAAAATATAGAATATATCGAAGTGATATAACAATCCAAATTTAGTTTTAAAAAATAGAAAACATATCTACCTATTGGCCTGTAAAAAAAAGTTAGGGCGCAACAGATATAATCAAGTTAAAAAGTGAAAGTTATAATTTCGCTCACCCTTTACTTTGTATTTATGTGGTGTCTAACCTTAAGGTTAAAAAAACATTATGAAAAATCAAAAAACATGATATTTTTAAATACTTATTGACTTATAAATAAATTTTCAAATCAAATACAGTTTTGATAAGGCAAATAAAAACACAATTTAACAACGTACCTGACATTTGTATTCCGTGTTTTATTATTTATATTGAATCGTCAAATAAGGCATTCTTAAGTTTTTTTTGATGTTCAATTTTATTATTTTTATTTCAAATTGGTCCACTTACCTTATTCTTATTATTAAGGACAAAATCCCTGCTGTTTTCCGTTGTTTGCGAAATACAAACTTACATTACAAACATAAAGAATAAAGTGCACTTACGCAAATGGTTTAAAGGTTTAATAATGATCACAATAATAGCAGAAAACGATTATTTAGCAATTAGAGCTGAAACCTGCGTTTATATTTTGCTTAAATTTGCCATATTTAAAAACAATATACTTACGTAATGCAAAATATAAATGTTTTATAAAAGATAGCTTATTTGTTATACAAAAATCATTTGTTTTATTTGTATAGTGACCTATCAAATTTAGGGATTAAACCAAAATAGTAAATAATCCGACTCATTACTGATTAGAATTAACAGATTTAGATATTGACCATTGGCCCTAATAAATTGTATATATACAACTAAAAATAAAAATATCCCAAATAGTTTGTGTAAAAGTTCTAACCACGTTTCTCTCTGTTGGGAACCGTGAGTGGAGGAACTATACTGACAATTCTTCCAGAGCAGAAGCCATGGAAGTACCTATAAAAGCGATAAATCTCCCACAGCCCGACGATGGCAAGAGAGGGAAGCCTTTCTGTAAGTAGAAGGATCATTAATGAGACGAATAGCTCTTCTTTGAATAGAAATCAAGAATGCTTAGGTTGTGGGGGACGCCATGCCCCAGATATGAGTATCAATATTCCAAGGAGGTCGGATTTTGGGACACATATAAAGTGTATAAACTAGAAGCGGGAAAACACTTTTGCTGGCTCTGAAAGAGAGATCCAAGCATTTTGAATGAAGCCGTGGCTATAGATACAATGATTGGGCGCTAGTTAAGGTTACTTTCAAATGTGACTGCTTCTTCTGCCAAGATTGAAGGTGTCTTTGCCTCTGCAAACCTGGCCGCTCATAAGTAGAGGATGAGTATTTGATGACTCTTTTCGCGACAAGGAACACATATCGTTTTGGATGCATTAAAATGGACGAGATTTTTGGTGCCCAAATCCAATATTAAATTAAGATCCTGAAAGAGATATCTGCATCGCTTGCGTTTATTTTCCAAGTCATTGTGTCCGAAAAACACATTGTTAATACCTCTAATCTGATTTTAATAAAATTTGGCATTTTTTATTTGTAGAGTTAGCTGAAGCCTATTTAGATTATTTAGAGATTTAAAAGGAATTAAAGTTGTCCAATCCAGTGTCTTGAGCGGTACCTCAAAGAATATTTCTGACCCAAAACAAATTTAGGATAATTCATTAATTTAAATAATAATGGTTTTAATTTAGTGTTTGTGGTAATTTTTTATAATAATTACATCAAATATTTAGTCCAGGGGTATGCAGTTAACTAAATTTTATTCTTAAAAAGTTATCAGGATAGAAAAAAAGGCCCAAGTCAGCTACTGGCTTAGTTTAATGAAATAACAAACTTGTTTTGTTATGGCGTTTATTTTTTTGTCAGAAATCTTCGTTTAGTAACTTTAGCAGAAACGCCACTGGGCTAAAGTGAGTTTTTTTTTAAATATCGAAATAGCTCCTAGACCAATATAAAAATAATATAAGGTTTTTTTAAGTCCGGTTTTTTTTTTCTGCAGCACATCTGGCAACCCTATTTGGAGTTTGTAAAAACATAGAGAACATACCTACAACCAAAAAATTTTACAGGCTTAGAACTTCCAGTTATACCTGAAAGTGAACTCTATTTTTAAGAAAACACCTGCAATAATAAAACATATTTTATAAATAATGTCCTATATCTCAATTCCTATTATAGACTTTTTTAGAAAAAAATTATCGGTGTAATGGCTTGCAAACGTCATATTGACATGTACTAAAAACTCAAAACGGAAAAATAGGTTTTGAATTTTAAAATTAGGAAGTTGACATCAACCAGAAATTGTCAAAACATTTTACTTGTATGTCCTCCACTGACTTTAAAATATTACCAAATGTATAAAATGTTCCAAAGCCTACTTTTTAAAATACCTGATTTATACCAACACCCCATATATTTGGTATAACCATGTGCTACATGAAAAATTCTTTCTACATAAAAAAAAATCCTCCGGACAGTTTCGCAATAATATTCTAGCAACTTTAATTGTTTAATAAAACTAATATAAAGTTATCATAATGTTAGATTAGGGTGTTGCAAGCTCTTAAACTATTAATAGGTCTTCCTCCATTAATCACGTGAGGCTTAGTAGAATATACAGTGTGGCCCAAATTAAACTTGCACAGTCTTTAACTAATAATAACTTTTAATCTGTTGCGTCTATCTTTTTTATTTCTTATTTTTAGGGCTAATAGGTAAATATGTTTTCTCTAGGTTTGCCAATTTTGGTCAAATAGATTTAAACAGAACCTGGACTTACGGAACGTTTTTAAAATGATACATTAGACTTCGTTGCAAAAGAAAATAAAAATTATCTACAATTAGGTGTAATACGTTTATTTTTAAATAATTTACTGTTAAGTTTGGTCATCATCCAACTCAGTAACCATGGCAACTTTATATTTTTTATTTTTAAAGGACACTAAAACAAAGTTTTCTTTTTAAATCGAGAGAAATGCCTGCTTTATGGGAAGCATTATTTATCAAAAATAAATATAATTCCTAAATCCTCAAATTGTTGAAATATTCGCTTTACTAAATCATTTCCCATAGTATTTCTACAAGAACAACGTATTAGCTTAATTGTAGCTAAATCAGATTTCTTTTGCAACGAAGTAAAATACAGTATTTTGAAAAAGTCCCGTAAGTCCAGTCCTGATCTTTAAAAGGTATTATTAGTATTAGTTAAAAAAGTGTGCAAGTTTAATTTGGCCCAACCCTACATCAGGATTTCCCAAATAAGTAATTTTATCAATCTCTAACTTGGCCATTTAGATTAAGAAAATCAAGAAATACACAGGCTGTCCACAAACTGTACCAACACACTTTAAGGGGTATTTCTTTAATAAAAAGTAAGGCAACAACTTCTTATTAATCTATGTCTTAAACGGCTTACTTTTTAAACAACACGTGTTAATATTGTACGGAAATAATCATTGGCACCGAGAGGGAGATGTAAGGGGGTGTACTTGCACCCCTGGCTTTAGTGTGATTTAAATTTAACAAAGTATAAATGAAAAAGTATGTTTGGTTAGTTAAAGACCTGTTTTTCTTTGCTCTTTTTGCACCCACCTGGCTTTTTAATAAAATTGTTTGGTGAAAATGTCACATACGGGCAGACAACGAAATTACTATCCAGCATTTTACTTCCTGTAGTGAAAAAATATACTTTTTAAATTTTAGGACGTAATAGTGTATTATATAAGGTGCCAATTTTGGATATAAATTACGTCGGGTTTAACCGAAAGTGATAAAAACTTTCATATTTTAAATGAAACACCTTGTATATTTTTTAAAATTATAATTCTACAAGTCATTCCTGGCATAAAACTTTTTGTATACACATAACCTATCTCTTTTTTTCTTAGAGAGAGGCTTAAGGCGGAAAATTTTAATAAATACTTTAAAATTATTATTATTATTATTTTAATTTTGCTTTCTTTGTCCAATATTTAAGTTTTAATGCGTAATGTAAAAAATTGGCAATCACATTTTTTTTACTTTGAGGCTTAAACTTCAAATTTTTAACATTAACTAATACAATTTTGTTCTAGTTTTAAAAATAAAAGTAGTAAGCCACTGGGCATTTTTCATATTTTCAGTTATCCTCGTCTTGTATAATACATATTGGAGTAAAATTTTGAATTTCTTTGTTTTGGATCATGCGAAGAGTTTTCTAAAAGTTTCGTTCTAAATTTCAAAAATTTTCGGTACATTTATCCATAACCTTGTAACACCTATCCTGGGACACACTGTATAAAAAAGTCATTTATTTTAGCAAACTTTAAGCAATTGAAAAACTTGACTAACCATGACATTGTATGCCAAGCCTTTGTTTTCTTTTTGGTGGATTTGACACAATCTCAACGAGTTTGTGCTTTGGAGCTCACGAGTTGGCCTTTTCGCCAGATATTCAAGATCGATTAAGAGAAGAGATTGTACGCACTCACAAAGAAAATAATGGAAAGTTAACCTACGATATTTTATTGAATATGAAGTACCTAGACATGGTTGTATCAGGTAAAACATTATTTATAAAGATAGGTAAAAGAATTTAAATATGAAAATTAAAAGACAATCATATGAGAAATTATTTTGAGATGACTTAACTTTATATTTTTTTTTTAAAGGCAAGTTTTTTTTTTAATTTTCTGGTCCTGGCAATTAATAAAAAGAATAAGAGAAATATTACCTGTTTATTCCAAATCTCAGATATTTATAATGTTATCCAGGGTCTGTTATAAGCTCATGTAAAGTACTTTAGGTGTTTCTTTGTTTTAAGCGCCTATCAATCATGGTCCTCATAATAAATGTTTTTCTATGAGAACATTAATTCATAAGGTGCATCCTGAAAGATCTTGTTGAAAATTATAGGGCCGATAGCGTAAGGTAAAATAATGTAGAGCCTGATGTGTCGACGCCTCTAGAGACTTTAAAGGTCGCAGTACTCCTTGGGAACGGCCTTAGGATAAGAAATATCGGATTTTAGTTTTCTATTAAAACGATACCTATATTCAAGTTTTCTAGTGCGCTATGATTTTTTTGATCAAAACATAAAGTAATTTAAACTACCCATATAACATTTTTTGCCGGCGTTGTACATTTAATTTACTGGCATTGCCAACACCCTTTAATGGCAAGGCATTGGCAAAAAGGTATGAAAAAGACGCGAAAGTAGGCAATTGGCCGTTATTAGGCCACATGTTGCAGATAATGTGATGGCATCCGTCATTAATAATTTATGATGAAAAAATGCGTTTAGGATAATGGCATCCATCATTAATAAATTATGCCAAAAAAATGCGTTTAGGATGATGACATCCATCATTAATAAGTTATTGGCAAAAAATGCTTTTAGGATAATGGCATTTATCATTAAATAAGTATTGCAAGTTTTATAAGTTGAATGTCCCAAAAGTTAAATAACATATTTAGAATTTTGTAATCGAAAAAAATGAGAAAAAAAGGCAGGAAAATTACATAATATAAATTTTTATACCGTAACAATAAACCAAAAAAAATAAAATAGAGTATGTAATAAAATTTAAAAAACATAGTAAATCAAAAGAAAACACTTTAAAATATAAGTATTTAAGGGACATTTACACTCAATTTTCAGATCCAAAACATAGGGAGAAATATTTTAAAGGAGTTAAATGTAAGAAAAAAACTATTAAATATATATAATTTTTTTATTAACACGTCTTTAAAACTTTTAATAAGGCAACTCCCTGATTTCATATAATTTTTTAACATAGGTAACTACAAATTTAAAAGGTTTTAAACAAAATGTTTACAGCTCCTAACAGTCTACTTGAATAACCCGCCTTCTTGACTAGCCATCACCAATTAATTACACAACACACACTAATTAGGTAATGAATACACTTAATTATGTCTACTAAAAACTCTTTTCTTTAAAAAAGAAACTAAAAAGCTAGAAAATCACGTAGAAAACAATTCACAAAGCGGCGAAACAAAAGCAAGGTTGCCTCATCTGTCAAATTGTCAAATCGTGTATTTCGGCTAAGCGGGAAATTTGAATTTATCACCTTTGGTCGAAATCGTCGAAATTAACCTAGCTAATTTTACCATAATTTTATTTTTATTCTCTCAAAAATACATAATTAACATTTTGTTTGACTTAATTTTTATTTGAATGATTTGTATCAATAAAATGTTAGGAAAAGGCCATTTCCTTTAAATTATGTAAAAAAACATAAAATAATGTTGTTTAGCTGTCATTATAAATAAAACAGATCAAAAAAATTGCTCGAATGTTAGTTAAATACCAATGTTAATAATATGGTTTGAAAAGTATGAATATGCGTTGAAGGTTTGCCTTCAAAAATCCAATATTTATTTGCCTGCAACAAAAAGGCATGTTTTATTTAATCAGGACTGGTAGGCCGCCATTTTTATATGCTTGCTGGCAATTCGCCTGCATGTAAAATTTATTGGCAATTGAGTGTTTATTTAGGGTTAACTTTTTAATGCGTAATAGATGTTGGCATAATATTGCCACCAATTGACAATGATTTACCATCAATGCCAATATGGAAAATGTATATTGCCGGCAAATAGTGTTTGCTGGGTAAGCATTTTATTTTAAGCTTTTTATAACAGCCCATATATGAGTTTGTTTTAAACCTCATTAATATTTTTAAAATATCCTGTAGAATAAATACGTATGTATAATACAGTGTTTTTGTATTTGTTTTTTAGAAATTCTAAGAAAATGGCCTCCAGGTATTTTCATGGACAGATGTTGTACCAAACCTTATACTATTCCACCCGCAACTTCAAACGAAACGCCTATTAATATTCGAGTTGGTGATCTAATATGGTTTCCTGTTTACGGTATTCACAGAGACCCGAATTATTATGAAAATCCAGAAAAATTTGATCCTGAACGATTTTCAGAAGAAAACAAATCCTCTATTAAACCTTATACTTATATACCATTTGGAACAGGGCCAAGAAATTGTTTAGGTTCCAGATTTGCACTACTGGAAATTAAAGCTTTGCTGTTCCATTTGTTGTTAAACTTTAAAATTCTACCTTCAAAGAGGACTAACAATCCCATTAGGTTTAGCAAGAAGACAATGTTTTTAGTAGTTGACGAAGGATTTTGGTTTGATTTAGCACGTATAAATAATTAAATACTGTAGATCTAGTTTATTTATGTAACAATTAGCAATAACATTCATGGTAACGATTTTTATATACTAAGTGTTTTTAAAGATTTGACTATATATCTAATGTGTTTAGTTTTTAATAAGCAAGATACAAATATAAAATTAAAATACAAACAAGCTACATTTTTATTTGCTTAATTCAAAGAAAATATGTACCAGGTGTCAAGTTATAAATTTACATCTCTCCAAACTCTTTTATTTCTTATCGAACAAAATAAATAATCATATCAGTTTGTTAAGTTGGTTCTGTAGTTTCTAAATCAGCAATCAGATTTTTATTATCTTTCAAAATATACAGGGTACGGTAAGAATTATATATTTTTATGAAACAAACTGTAGGTATATTATGTCACAAATAAAAAGATTTTACAAAGTGTTTTTAAAAAATACCACAATTTTATATATTTTGAATATTTATTTGTTTTTGGGAAAATGAAAATCTGACTTTTCAAATCTGAAAAATAAATAAAAATTTTAATAAGGTGTATTACGGCAATAAAATGCCTTTTAAAAAAATGTTTGGCTATATTTTGAAAACTATTAAAAACAGACATAATAAATATGGTATTTTTGTAACACTTTTTAAATTTTTATATTGATTTAATATACACGGTATTTCATTAACAAAAATATACTTTTTGTCGTATCCTGTATATTTGAAAGGTAAAGGCATATACAGGTACTACAGAATTATTCCAGTAAAATAGTGTTTTTATTTCTTTTATGCTTTAGAAAATAAAAGATAGGGGGATGTAAATTTAATCACGTTTTTCAATTAAAAATTATTCTGCAGATTTGGATGGCCATATTTCCAAAACTAATTAAAATAAATATATAAAATATGGGACTTTTTAAAGATCTTTTAAAGATCTGTTTAATGGTAAAATAATATATAGGGTATTCCATTTAAAAAAAAAAATCATACTTTTTATCATACCCTGTATATCATAGGAGATTAAAAGGAATCCCAATTTAAAAACTACAAAATTAAGAAAATATAATAATATTACTTATTGATTATTTTGTACAATAAAAAATAAAAACTTAAAAAGATGAAAATTATAACTCGACAACCGGTACATTTCATAAAAGTCAGTGGCTCACATTTTGGTCGAAATTATACGTTTAAGCATAGAGTAAGGAAATTATAAGAGTTATCATGGAATAGCCGATTTAAGGACAGGTCATGCGAAAACTCCCAATATAATTTTATTCGTTTCTCGTTGAAATACCGACAGTTAGTCATTTCAGTAAGCTTACGTGTCTCCCCACCGCTGATGTTACACGAGGCGAGGCTTCGACCGACGCATTTAAAGTGTAAACTGGAAAAATGACAAGCCTGCCGCAAAAGCGGTACGAAAATTTTAGCATGCCATGGTTTCCCTTATCCGTAGGTATGTTACTTTATGGTTTAAGGGATACTTTAAACATCGCTTTATTTAATAAATTAAATAATTTAGTTAAAAGTAAACAAGCTCTTTAATAATATAAATAACTACTATACCGGATGTCCGGATGCCTACGAAATTACTAACAAGTCTGTTATTTTCTTGAGAAGTGTTACACGATTTTTACATTTTGATTGGATCAATGGTTGAATGGGATACAGATTTCTAATTTTTCAGGATTTCTGTGGGACATCCGGTTTAACCGGAATTGCCTTTATCTCTGCTATTTTAAATGGAACACCCTATCTATTTTTGTAACAATCAATTTTACCGATAATTCCAAGAAAATACATGTACCACATGTTATACCTAAGTTTTTAAGAAAATGGCGTTTGAAAATGTCATGTCAGCCGTTATTTGTTAAAAGACAAATGATGATAGAAAAGGGCTAATGCGATTTTTACACGTATTTAATAAACCTTATAGTAAAAATACAATTTTTGGTTTTATTGGCAGTGCCACAAAAATTGACTTTCGGCAGTAAAGGACTTTAATAAATAATTTAAATGGAAACCACTACCTTAAGCCTTAAATTTAAACTTAATACTTATTTCCAAATCTTTTTGTTAATTACAGCGTGCCTTCTTAAGTGCGCACCATATGGAAAACTTAAATTAATTATTATTAATTTATTAATTTTTTGCAGTGGTATATAAGGTACGTCGAAAAATATGAATTTTGCTCAAGAGGAAAGTGCCCCTATTTTTTATAATATCGAAAATTTTAATAAGGGAAAGATGTTAAGAATTAAAAATAGCTTATAAATATGCAAAATGAGTTTATTTAAAAGAAAAAACTTTTTTACCATTTTCTCTGCTTTAACGTGGCTTTTCGCTGTCTTAACAGTTCTTAAGCTTTCTTTACATATTACATTTGGAAATAAGTATGCACTTATGGACAAACTTAAATTCTTCTCCCTTAACACGTAAAAATTGATAAAAAAGTTTTTTTTGAAAATAAACCAGTTTGCATATTTTAATGTAATTTTTAATTCTATACATCTTTTCTTTATAAAATTTTTAAATATTATGAAAAATAAGGGACTTTTCTCTTAAATAAAATTTATATTTTTTGACACACCTCGTATACCACTGCAAAAAAATAATATCTGATAATTGTATTTTAGGTTTTAGATCATGCAGAACTACATGCATAAGGAATAACTTGTTTTCGTAAAATAAATAATAAAAAAGTTTTTCATGTGGTGCGAACTTAAGTAGACACGCTGTATATCTTATCTCTAAACCTAATAGTTTTTAAAATAATTATAGTAAAACGCTAGGCTGTCTTGAAAATAACAAAGAAAATAATAAAAATATAATATAAAAATTATTTTCTCTAACTAATAATAACTTTAAAACTAAATAAACTCTAACTAATAATAACTTTAAAACTATTTGAGAAAGAATATAATTAAAAGAAAAGATTGAGAAATAAGAGTTAGGTTTAAATTTAGGCCTAAAGAAGTAAAACCAGATGTATTTTAATGGTTATAGAACATAAGGTTCAGTAAATATGTGTAAAGAATCGCATTGAACCTATTCTACCATCCTTTGTTTGGTATATCATGTGGTACATGTATTTTATTGAAATTGTCTGTAAAATTAATTTTAGGGTGTTTCGTTCAGCAAAGTTAAGAGTCTTTCCAGTTAAACAGGATCTGGCACATAAAATCGGAAACATCAGAAATCTGCATCATATCCAACCATACATGTATGTACCAAAATTTCAAAATAGTGAACCATTTCTCAAGAAAATAACAGACTTGCTAGTAATCTTGTGGGCAGCCGGTATATTACAACAAAATTAAGTAAAAGAGGTTTTGGATATTTACAAACATATATTTAGTTCATTTAGTAAACACCCTGTATCTAGAGAACGAAAAATTTGAAGACCCATGTTTATACAAACTTCTTTTCTAAAAATTACTTAAACGAATGGACTGTTACTTTTAGTAGCCCAGACCAAATTAACACCTTTTATGTGTTTTAAATTTTTACTAAAGTGGCGAATACATTATAAGGTTGACAGATTTTTTAACATTGAACATTTAATCTCTTAAGGTTAATATAAATTCATTGACAAATAATAAAAAGACAATTAAAATGTAAATTTTTATTACTTATAAATTAAAAACTTACATGTACTTTACTTCTTCTACACTAAATTAAAAAAAATGTCTGACTAAAGGTTATTAAGTCGGATAAGCAAACTTTATTAATAATAAAATATAATATTATTTTTTACTTACTACTTAGTTAAACATACGAGTCGCCTTGAGGGTCGTCCGAAAAAATACAATTATTTGCGATGTGCCCTCAAAATAATATATGCCCTTGTTCCTTCCTTTTACTAATAAAATTGCGTACCATATTTCATTTATTTTTGACATTAAAGGTACGCGCACATACGTCGGCATCGGACGGACAGTACGGATCGAAAAAATAGTAACCACAGGAAAATATTAAAAGTGAGCGCCTTTTCACCCGGGGTATAAAACCACTGGGTTAAAACCCTCCGGTAGGAATCAGCTTAAATTCTTGTCAAATAATGCAATTTCTGACCTTTATCGCTCATATGAAACGGTAATGGCCGGATTTTAATTAAAGTTGCTATATTCTCTTAGAATTTTAAATCCAGTGCCAACCGCCCGCACATTGGTGCACTGCTTCATTTAATTTTACTAAAACTATTTTCTCCGATCCGTACTGTCCGTCCGATGCTGACGTATGTGAGCGTACCTTAAAGCAACACATAACTGGGTCATATTCCTAAGCGTCCCTCACCTTATTATTTTCTTGAATGGGTCAATTTAAAAAATCCTGACTTAAAGATATGAAATTGATACATAAATGATAATATATTTTGGAGTAATAGTGCCGGATAAAAATTTCAAGATAGCTACTGGGTGCCATCTTGGAAAAAACGTAAATCAAACGGGGGTCTTGTGGCCTTTCATTTTAAAGCTCCTGGCAAGTACTTTATAACACTTAAATTTAAAGTTATAAGCTTTACCTACTACCAAATGACAGTATTTTCAATTTTTAACCAGCTCATTAAAAAGATCTTTTAATGAGCTTTAAGAAAATACACCATTAACTACATCTAGGGTTGATCCGGAATGCCCTGTCCAGCAGGTAAAGCCGCCCACTGTCATATCTAAACGTAACCTATAATCGGTCTGTTATAAATCACTTAATACAAACATTAAAGCCCTAATGCTAATTTAGCTAGTTTTCTCCGCAAAACCGCTTTTAATTCTTTAGTCGTCAAAAAAAGGTTTAGGTGTAGGTTGGTGCATTTTTTTATTTTGTGAAAATTTAAACGTTAGTACAATAGATAAGTATTAATTTACATCATTAATATATTACAATGTAAATAATTGATTGTATTTTGTTATGCATAATTAAAATATTATGTTTTGTAAGAAAAAAAATAAAAATTGCGCAATCGGGTAAGACCTCCCAAAAAAATTGCTCTGCTCTTGCCATAGATAACCTACATTTAGATCAGCAGTGGCAAGAAGCAGTTTTCGGATTTTACGACCGCGCGCAGTGGGTAGACGAACATGCGCACTTAAAAGCCGTGGCGAAATATAAACACCGGCACCCCGTACCTTCGTCTGCGGTCTAACCGTAACGCTCATTAGCTACCGTACTTCGAACAGAAAAGCAGGACGCGGTCAACACCTTCTTTCCTATAATGCGAATAGTTTGGTATATCGGCCAGAAATAGAATAACAAAACAAGCACTATTAATTAGTCACGCATATTTACATGCCGGTATTTAGTTAGATTGTCTCTTTTCCTCACATTGCTCATGTGTTATGTTATTCAGCTCAACTGGTATTAAATATTAGATAACAAGCAATGTGGTTTAATTTAATTATAGTTCGAAATCCCTGGATCATCATCATCAAAAATTTATTACAACAAGCATTTTTTCTGCTAATTTTCAAAATAATTATCTAAATAAACCAAAAATCTATTTGTCCTACAAAATGTAAGGCTTCATTAGAGTCCCCTATCAGCAACATGTATGGTTAACGATGCCGTGAAAAATAACTACTAACCAGCTGGTTTTTGTTTTTGTTAATTAAATAATATTTATATAATTTAACACCCACATTGTCTTACAAATTGCGTGGTACGTCATCCTGGTTTTTTGATTTTTATCAAATCAACATATTTAATTTCTGCTACCCCTGTATACTACCACCAACGAAAATTGTTGTAAGGAGAAAGTTGGATGTCTCGTCAAAATAAAGCTACTCACAAAAAATTAGCTTGTTAGTAATGACTCGAAAAATGGTCCAGGGATCCCTTACCATTAGTAACGGAAACTTAAATTAGGAGGTGGCGATTATAATTAGGAGGTGGCCACTAAAATTAGGCGATGGCGACTAAAATTAGGTGGTGGAGGGCTTTATTTACAAATGTATTTAAAGGTAAAAAATTAAAATTTTAGTTATTCGCAATTGCAAAATTTTAATCCGAGAAAGCGCCGCTAGATATTTTCTATATTATAACCTTTACGCCGAAGGATATTCAATAGTTCATAAGTTTTTCGCGCAAAATATTTTGACTGTAAAAATTTATCAGAGAACTTTATTTATACATATTTAATGATAAAAAATTAAAATCTAAGCCATTTGTGAATTAACTGGAAATTTTTACACCAAAAAAGTGCCGCGAGAACTATAATAGTTTGCAACTATAATACGCAACATTTTTTGATCGTTGAATTTTACCAGAGGGTCTTAAAAAAAAAAAAAATAGCAGTAGAAAGCGAATTCTTTTGTAAACTTTTACCTTGAGGAAGCGCCGGGGAATATTAGCTTATATATTTTATGCGCAAAATCTTTGAACCATAAAAAAATTATTAGATGGCTTTATTTGATAAAAATTAAGCCATTTGCGAATGTCTTGCAAATTTTTACACCGAGGGTGCGCAGCGAAAATTCAATAGGTAGCTTATAATTTTTTTGCGCTATTAAAATATATCGAAGGACTTTATTTATAAATATTTAGAAGTAGAAAACCAAAATCTAAGCTATTTCCGAATTTATTACAAATTTTTACACCGAGAAAGCGCAGCGAGAAATTTAATAGCTAGCTCATATCATTTTTGTGATTTTTTTTGCTAATTATGTTATATCAATGGACTGTAATAATAAATATTTAGAAGTAGAAAACCAAAATCTAAGCTTTTCGCGAAAATACTGCAAATTTCAATATCTCATATTCATATTTCATGCGCAAAATGTTTTGGCTATTAAAATTTATCATATTTATGAATATTTAGAAAAAGAAAACCAAAATCTAAGTCATTTGTGAATAAGAAGGTGGTGACTAAAATTAAAAAGGTGGTGACTAAAACTGGAAGGTGGCGAGTAAAATTAGGAGGTGGCGACTAAAATTGGCGCATTTATTGCACATTTTATATTGAGGAATCTCCGCTGAATATTTAATATATTATAAGTTCTACGCCGCGGGATATTCAATAGTTTATAACTTTTTGCGCAAATCTCACTATAAAAATGTATCATAAGGCTATATTTAAAATTTGTAATAACAAAAAATTTAAATCTAAGTCATTTGCGAATTAACTGCAAATTTTTACACTAAGGAATCGCCACAAAAACTATAATAGCTTATAACTTCAATGCGCAAAATGTTCTGATTGTGGAAAATTATCAGAGGGCTTTATTTATAAACATTTAGAGGTAGAAAATTAAAATCTAAGCCATTTGTATCGTCCCTTGGGGCACCTTTTAATTTGAGTCGCTAGTTTTAGCTTCGCAACTTAACAAAGCTGGAACGGGTGACTAAAATTAGTGGGTAGCGACCAAAATTAGAAGATGGCAACTTAAATTAGAAGTTGGCGATTAAAATTAGGAGTTCACTCAAAAACGAAAGGTCTAAGGGATTCAAAGCTTTTCTAATTTTTATTTATCAGGAAGTTTCATTTATAAATAATTAATAGTGTAAAAATTAAAAATTAAGGCATTCGCAGATTAAATACAAATTTTTACACCGAGAAAGCAAGAATATAATATGTGTTATAACTTTTATGCGCAAAATATTTTGAATATTGAAATTTATCCGATGGCTGCATTAATAAATGTAATTAATATAAAACATTAAAATATAGGCCACTCGTTTCGTTCCTGGGCTGCCTCCTTATTTCAGTCGCCAGTTTCAGGATCGTAAATAAACGAAGCTGGAGGTGATTTTAAGAGATAGCGACTATACAAACATACATATATACAGGTGAAGCCAAAAATATTCTATTTTAGGTGCTTTGTATAACAAATATTGTTAAAGACACTTCATTACTGGCTTCATAACTTTTTACTTTTATTGCATTAAAACATTTTTGCCGGAAAGGTAATCTGTTTGCCAAACCAATTAAGTAATATTATTAATGCCGGCGCACGTACATGCTTTTGTAAAACGATTTTGTCATTGCTTTTAAAAAACATTATAATTATATTTATCATTTTAAACAACATTTTTTTATATTTACTTGCAAATTATTGTATAAATAAAATTACAATTTACTTTAATAAGGTAATACAAATGGTAATGTAAATCATAAGATCCTTAAGCTAAAATCCATGAATATACATTTACAGATATATTTAAAAGTCAATATTTATAACAAAAATATGTATTTTCTTTGCGCATGATAACAAATAGAAAATAAGTATAATAATTTCCGATGTCTAAATAATAAATAAGAAATCTTATACTAAGTTGCGTCTTAAGATATTAAATGATAAAAATTCATAAATTTTCCGGGCTTAAGACAATATCTACAAAATGGTTAATATTTTTAAGAGTTTGATATATTAGGATAATTATATTTTCTCTTTTGTTTTTAACCGAATAAAATGCTTTTAAAATAACATTTTGTGTATTTGTTCTACTAACAGTGGCAGCGCCACAGGTGGGCGCTGTTGGGCGAGCGCCCAACCCAAATTGTTATCGCCCAACCTGCTAGTTAAGCAAAAGAAAAAAACGTATTCTGTTAAAAAAAGGAACCATCCCATTCTCATGAACCATTTGTTTAATGTTGCGCTATGTCATAAGAAACGGATTTTAGTGTAAAATTTAAATATGAAATAAAATACTCTATCAACATGTGCGAAAAATTTTGAATTTTCTTTTGTCAGTTATGTTAGTCCCTGGGGACAGTAATAAAATAGACTTTATATACACTTTTAAAACCTTAGGGGGTTCCTTTTGACGAGTCTACCACGAATATTCATACCCCCATATATAAAAGCGGACTATCAAATAAAATTTAACGAATAGGACATTAATTTAATATTCGCACAATCTTTAAAACACAAAACACTATAAGATCCCAATTTAAAAAAAACATATAACTTAAATGAAAGCACAAAAAACGTTATTTATAAAATACCTACGGAATATTTCATTTGCCTGTCACTTCCTACTAACGACAATTAAAGCTCTAGTTTTACTGGAATAATGACACTATATCAGTAAAATGACCATACGTCCCGATATCGGCGAGACAGTCCTTTTTGGAGGTTTTTCCCGCGTCCCGCCGGTTTGACAAAGTGTCCCGATTTTTTTTAAAAAGTCCCGATTTGGGGTGGGATGGGATGGGTTTTTCCGCGGAGGTACGGGCCTTGGGGTATGGGTATTTTGAAAAGTGAGTTTTTTGCTCTTAAAAAAAAATTGGGGAAGAAAGTAAAAAAGTTCGAAGAAACCCATTTTCTTTCACTTGTCCCGATATCAATGATTGAAAATGTGGTCACATATTAGTGAAACATTTTATATAGTGTCTCTTTTGTTTTTAACGTGCGATACATTAAAAACACAGAATCCCATAAATAAAAAAATCTGTCAACACATATTTGATAACAATCATAGAATAAACTAGGATGCTTCGAGCATTTTAGCAAAGGAAACTTGTTTTAAAAAACGCAAAATGAAAGAAAGTGAGTATATATTATTAAATAAAGATAATTGTGTAACATCAAATTCAAGTAATTTAAGTAACACTTGGTTGCCTTTGTTTGATACTGAAGTATCTTCAGGATTTATATTATTAACAATAAATACACCAGCAACCAATTTTCTATGTCACTATGATACTATAACCAAAAAAACATATTTGACATTTAATGTCAAAGAGTTTTCAGAAAAAAGATAAAAATTTTAAAATTTAAAACCTAAATAAGGGTTAATTTTAAAGTTTATTATTTTTATTTAATTTATATTGACAACGGTGGAAGACTTGCCACCGAAACGTCGAATTTTAGTTATCTTTTTACTTGTTTTAATTTTTTTTGGTATTTTAATTTAATTTTTGGCGTGTACCCAAATAATAACCATCCATTAAATGAATCCGACGACCTACAGACCATATCTTTAATTTAACCCATCAGCCTGTTAATAACTAATAATTGCTAATCACAATTTAGGAATCACATATTGTGATCTAGACATGCGGCAGCGTGTTATAAAGATATGAAGGTCCAAAAGACGTTAATTTTTCACCGACTGACTGACTGACTGACTGACTGACATATAGATCAAAAACTTAACCCACTTCAAGATTACCTAGAAAGATGACATTTGGAATCCAGCTCGGTAATTGTGTAACAGTAGAACAAAATCTAAAAATTAAATAAATTTTAAAAATAGGAGGCTTGGGGCGTTATGGTACCCACATAAAAAAACTTGTAATAATCAACCGGGAAACGATCGTTAAATCGTCCGGACTTGGCTAATTTAAACATAAACTGAAAGCGATTTAAAAAGGTAGCAGATAATAAATTGGCAATGCGCACTGTTATTTCTTACGTTTAAGAAAATATAGACCACAGAATAAAAAGTAAAATATGGTATTAAATCTAAATACTTGCCTAGTTTCATTCAAGTTCAATACTAAAATTACGCTTGGCTGAGGGCTTCGCCACCAAAAGAATACAGATGTAAATCAGTGCCAAGTTCTGTACAAAATCTGTATTATGTGTATGTATTTATAGAAACTACATAACATTGGAACCAAGTATAAAACTATATTTCTTTGTTTTATAGGATACCTATAACAATTGCTGTTATTTCAAAATGTGAGATCTTAAAAGTAGGTAGGCTGGATTTAACTTGGATCAGTATTTATCAGAATTTAAAAAAATATTTAAATAAGTTGACTACCATTATAAAATGACTGACGTAATTAAAACTGGGAAAGTCACAGGGGCGGTCATAGGGGGGAGCCATGGGGGCCATGGCCCCCCTTGTATGCGACATCCTTTCTATTTTATTGTGTTTCATACATGTCTAATGGCAAATATGGGCATTTATTGAGGGTACCCCAAGGTTGGTCCGAGGGGTGAGGCTGATAATGGAAAGAGTGAGGACCTTTTCAAATACGTGGGAAGGAGGTTTTGTGTAATTTTATAAGAAGAATGAAAGGTGAAAACAATAAAAAGAAGTTAGAGGACATTTTTTTTGCTCTTCAAAAAATTTGAACCTCCTGTAAAAATTTTTGTTTTCTGTCACCTCACACACTTCTCTCTCCTCGGCCCATGGCCCCCCTCAAAAAGTCGATATGATCGCCCCTGGAAAGTCAAATCTCACCTACTTTAAGATCTCACATTTTTAAATAACAGCAATTCTTACAGGTATTCAATTAAACAACAAAATTGAGTTTTATACGTGTTTATAATGATATTTTGTTCCTAAAAATACATATTTGTATATTGTACAAAATATGGCACTTATTTAGATCTCCAATCTCCTTGCGGTAAAGCCCACAGCCTAGCGTAATTTTAGTATTGAACTTGGGTCACCTTTTTCACATCAATGTTTTTGGTGAGATGTATTTCTACTTTTTGCTATACTTACTTCTGAGAGAAGAGTAACTGGCGATATCAACTAAAAATTGTAATTAAAATCACAAAATACTTTAAGTATATATAAATATTTATTTAACATCGTATCTTCCTATACGAAGAAACATTAGGGAGTCATCAATTTAAAATTTTATTATTAGATAATTATTGCACAGTGAAATAAAACCAGGCACTAATAATACCGGCCTTATACATCTGAGCTGGCGCAGATTCATGGTAGGATACGGACTCTTTTAATAAGTATAGTGCCTGGCTTTATTTATGTCGGTTTTAGGTCGTGCCTTATTTTAGTCTTATTTTAACTTAGGAACTGTTCGTCTAACCTAACCTAACCTAAAAAAATCGAAAAGTTTTTAGAAGTTTTTTTTTGTCTTTTGGTTTTTGGCATTAGCCATACAGCCATTTTTAGAAGTTAAAATACTTAAAACATTGCTTTTTAACTGTACTTCTGTAATTGTGTTAAACAAAACCCTACAACATAAAACAATAAATAAAGTCTACAAAAAAAAATCCCATTTTTTAGGTTAATGGTATTGTCAACATGATTTGCAATAACTCTAAATTATGGGTACAAGCACTATTTAAATAGGGCCGGTATTAATAATTTTCGAGCTTAATAAGGCAACTTGCAATAATTCTCTAATGTCTCTTATCCACACCGAATGTTGTGTTGTTTTTGACACCATTTAGTTTAATAATTCTGTTATGAGTTTTCAAATAACTGGCTAATAAATAAAATTGAAAGGGGTGACTAAGGGGTGACAAATATTTATACTTGGATTATAAATTATTTTGATAAATTGTGTCAGAAATCTGTCTGGGAAAACAATTCTTCGCAAAAAGAGTTTTAATTTATTTGGTGTTATTTTATTGTTAATATTAGGGTTAACAATAATGTTTTGTGCTTTAATACAATGTGTTGTAAATGTTGCTAGGTCTTGAGCAAGCAAAAAAAAAATTAAACAGTATGTAGTAAACGAAAAGAGGATAAGTATAGTTGAGGCCAGACATATTTAATTCTAAAAGCAATGCCGCAAAGTAGATACACAAAATCTGATTAATTAAACAAACCTTTTCGAAAGCATATAGCTTCTAATAAAAACTGATTACATAGTTTTTAGGTAAATAAATGAAACATGAAACACGTATTACGTACTTAAAAATCCTCTTATGTTAACTATGTCGCACCATAAAAACCAACGCGTGGCGTGAAGAGTCATTGTTTAAAAAAGGGTTTACATTATGATTGTTTCTGCTAAAATAACATGATTATTAATCTACTGTTTCTACCAAGTTTCTTTGTGTTGTAGATACATGGGACACTAACTTTGTAAAATTAAAAAAACTGGAATACCCGCATTGTAGAAACACAGGATCTGCTATAATTATTAAGAAATAAACTCCATTAACATAAAACAAAATGTCACAAAAAAGAGATAAGAAAAAAATATCGTTATGTAACAAAATTTAAAAAATATTTATAAGTAGACAGTGGCGGCGCCAGCTTTTTGTTTGGGCTATTTTGATAGTCCTGAAAACTGAAAACAAAAATCCACTTCATGTTACAGCCATCATAAGTTGATTAAAAAACGCCTAGTCCGATACCCGAAACATTATTTTTACACCATTTATTTATTTTCTTAAACATAAAAAATAAAGATCACCAAAAACTTTTATAGTATGCCACTGTTTAATATGCATACTGTATTAATTATGATTTGTTATGTCTTAGCACATATTATGATTTTAAATTATTTATGGTTTTAGATAAAAACCAGAATTTGCAATTAAACTTTTGTATGATAAACATAAAACTGTGCAAAATGTTGATAAAATAATGCTATTACCTTATTAGATTATTAGATTACGGGGGTGTGTCAACCTAGTTATAAAAAAATGACTAAAAATAAGATCTGTTTTGTTATATGTGTTAAATAATTCCAAAAGTGAATAAACTTTCCATACTTACGGCATTCCTAAATAAACAAAAAAAATAATCACTTACTATTATTTTTTACTTGTCTAAACAATGTGATTTAAAAGTCGACAATTTTGTTTTTGTATACAGGGTTCGAGTTACGGTCAATATTATTGTTGCAATACTAATATTGATCAATAATATTGAACGTGTAGGAACATTAACACAATATTCCAATGTCATAATATATTGCCTTAATGCTATATTTTAACCCATTTTGTCCGCCAATAACTTTAAAAACAAATACAGTTATTAAAATGAAGTTTTGGTAGAAAGTCTAAGATTTTTTAAAAGTTTTTTTATCATATCCCCGCCATTTCGTTGTGACATGACGTTAATACAAAAACAAAACAGCCGATTTTCCGATATAGGGCAACTTTATTTTAAATGGAATACCATGTATAATAATTTTACCATATTAAAATACATTTTTTTTTCCTGTAAATAAAACTGTAACATAATTTTTAGTTATCTTAAAAATATTGATTTTATTACTCTTTAAAAAATTGACTATAATGCAAATAAGAGAATTATTTGACAATAAAATTTTTCTACATATAAGGTACCAGGAAAATATTACGACATTAAAGCTATAAGATATTCACAATAAACAAAAGATTATAAAAAAGTAATCTAACTTTACTAAAACATTATTTTGGAAATAACGTATAGCCTAAAAGCCGTAGTCCTTTTTTGTAAAAATTTTCATTGTCAAATAATGGTCTTACATGCTGTGCAGGTATTTTTTGGAGATCAATAAATCCAATATATTTTTAATTATTCATAATATATGGTTTATATTTTTAAATGGGAAAGATCAGATTTTAAGGTGGTAAAAAAATATACATTGTGTTCCAGTTGAAATAATAAAATTGCTATAAAATCAGCCATTTTGGTTTTGTTACGGAATCCTACAACCAAATAGCAAGGATATGACAATAAAAGACCTATAAAAATCTAAGGCCTTCTACGAAAACCGCCTCTTGATAACTTTATCTGTTCTAAAGGTATTTGCGATCAAAATGGGTCAAAATATAGTTTTATTGCTTCAATAAAATTCACAGTGTAAAAATGCTCAAGAATAAAATACCTTTTTTATTTTTACGTAAAATGTCTAAAAAATTTATTTAGAACAAAGTTTAAAAACAAATAAAAGAGTAACACCAAATTGAATTAAACTACCCAATTTGATTAAAATATCTTAATTTAAAATTAAAAAACACTTTAATTAAATAAGTAAACAACTGGAAAATTGTGTTAAATAGAAAAATTTAAAACGTTGATTAAGTATATACTACACCAATGCACAAAATATCACCACAAACGCTAAAATAACTGAAAAAGGCATTCTGAATTCCAGAAAATAAAAAAAACTTGCTCCTTAAAATATGTTAAACTTTAAGGTAATTTTGAAAATTAAGAAGATTTTCTAATGCAGGGTTTTTATTAAAAAAACTTTCAAATGGAAGAAGAGCTAACTTAAGCTAATCGACTACTTTCACTACAATAGAGGTTGATCTAATTGGTGCTTTGGAAATTAAAAATTAAATTGAACCAAAACATTGCTACAGGGTCAATATATTTTTGTTTTATTTGTAACACCAATTAATTAGAACTATGATTTAAAAATAACATTGGCCCAAGCCTTCTACGACTGTTTTGACAATGGCGAATTCGATCAGTCCAATATAACATGACGTTTTCACACATTTGTGGCGGTATCTCAGGAATAACATTTGTAATGTTGGTTTTAAAAACCTCTATTATATTTTTAGTTCTTGGATTGTTAGCTTACTAAATCTTTGATCTTACGCAGTCCCATAGGAAGAAGTCGCACGGTGTCAAATTATATGATCGTTCGGGATAATCCACTGGATCATGTCGTGATATTATGTTATCACCAAACTGCCCTTGCAATAACGCAATGGTTTCGTTGGCTGTATACGTGTGCTACTTCTTTTTATGGGGCTACGTGTAATCGAAGGTTAATGCTAACCAAGGTAAGTTTATATTTATAAGGTTGCGACACATCCTCAACTTTTAGGCGGTTCGAGTTCGGGGACGCAAGGAAGGGCACTCCACGACGAAAAGTTGGCAAAACTGGGTAAGATCAAAGCTAAAATGATCAATCCAGTGGCGTCTAGAATTTGCGCATTTCATTTTGCATTGTTTTGGAAGTGATATTTGTTGAAAGATGTAATTCCAAATGTTTTTATTTAAAGTAAAATAATTTACAACTTAATAATAATTAAAAACTGTTGTGTAAAAGGTTGCTCTACTAATACAATAAATTGTATATCTCCGGCACTGAACAACATGGCCGAAAAATGGAAGATTTGACGTCATAACACGTCAAAGCAATATGGCCGAATGTCGCGACCCTATATAGATCGACTTTGAATGCCAACAGTCCAGAAACCAGAGACAAGAATGAGACGCTTTACTGGTCCTGGAAAGTTGTCCATTACATATTAACTCTCTCTGGTTTAACGCAAGTTTTTATAACTATGTCTCTGTCATTTATCATGGGAGGTAATCGCAGAGGGTGCAATCCTCACCTTTTCATGATTGCCAAGTTGTTTACAATTTCTGCATGAATACTTTAATGTCTTTCTTTGGGTAAAACCTGATTATACTATATACCAAGAATCGAATATTTTTAACTGGACAACGCTGCCACAGGCAGTCACGCCAAATGTTATTCGATATTTGTGTTTGATATTTTTTATGACCGATTTGTTTGGACAGTTTGTTTACATTTTTTGTGATTTATTGTGTGTTTTGTGGTGCTTTACCTTTAATCAGACTTTGAATATTGACTTTTATTAGTGATGACAGTGTATATATTAAATTTGTGCTTTTTAACAGATAATTTAAGGTAATATTGACATGGTTATCTGTAAGAAAAAATCTTTATGAAAACCAAATAAATGACATTTTAAATTAGATGTGTGTAATTATTGAACTAAACCCTAATATTTTATATTAATAGGAAACAAAAACAAGTACCTAGTAATAAGGGCAAAAATGGCACAGCTATATAATTTAAATTTGGCGGCAAACGATAATGTCGACTCACGCGCCATCTGCGTTTACCCAAGGAAAATAAACTTTTTAATAAGGAGCGCTCGATTTTTATATTTGTCCGAAAATATAGGTTATATTTGTGACGTCACCTTTTTGCCATAATATTTATTTATCTGACAAAATAACCCAATACTTGCATACCATAAAATAAAATCATTAAAGAAACAAAAAAAATGTACTTTGCCCTTAATAACGATTTAAACGTAAATTCCCTGTAAAAAAATATCCAAAGGTCAGTGACACCTGTTACAAGTTTTAAAATTCTCTGTAACTGCAGTACTTATAACTACTCAATTTAACTATAAACAGTAAAAATTAAACATATATAAAAGTCCAATGACTAAAAAGCAAAAAATAGCACCAAAACCGCGAAAAAAGCTTCCAGTACGATTGTAAACAAATAATTACGGAAAAGATTACGTCACAAAATTTAGCGAACATAGGCTTAAATGGGATCGAGCGCTCCTTATTAAAAAGTTTACCTTCCTTGGCGTTTACCTTCCTTAAAGACAGACAAGGAAGGCCCAGCAGCTATCTCTCTCTTGGATAATTTATTAACATTTAGTTGCTCGTCTCATTCTTATTGTCTCTGCAGGAACTACAGAGGATTTGAAAACCAATATTAAAAATGTTATTCGTGAGATATCCGCCCAAATGTGAAAAAACGTCATGCTTAATTGGACTGATTTAATTCGATGTTGTCAACAAAGTCGTGGAAGACATTTGATCGATATTATTTTTAAATTATAATTATTGTTAATTAATTGGTCTTCCAAATAAACAAAAAAATATTTTATTCTTGTATGCCAATAATTGTGTTTAATTTAATTTTAAAATCCGAAAGTAGGGTTGGTAGGGAAGCCCAAGAGGAATTTTGGGATTTAATACATCGAGGGATATTAATATACAGGGCCGATCATAAACAACAAAAATATATCTATTAGAAATTGTCGAGCGCGTCAGATTAGGATAGGGTGAGTTAATTACATGCTAAACAGTGTATATTCCACTAATCTGATAATTTGAGAGAGATGTAAAGGAAACAGATGCCTACAAGAAAAAAAATATTTTTACAATTTTAAAGGTGGCGATTTTTTCATTAAAGAAAAATATTTAATGGAAAGCGAAAAATATACAATCCGATATGATCCAAACGATTTCCACAAGCCGAAATAATAAAAATATGTTTGTGATATATTTAAAAATTTATAGCCGCTTCCCCTACTGATGAAAATGTCTAAATTATAATTAAAACATTTTTATTTCTTCTTATCATTTAAGCTTTGCAACCCAATAGGCCTCTTTGGCGCTCAAGTAAATCCCCATCGTGGGCTTCCCTACCATTTCAATTATTTTTTTAGAATTTTACAGAAAAAATAAAGGAGGTTTTTTTTTATTTTTTTATGTGAAAAGCTAAAATATAACCTTGGTAATTCCCGACAGTAGATTCTTAACGAAATTAAATATAATTTTATGAACAAAAACCAGTGCTAACTGAAAAAGATTTTGAGATTACTGGATTACTTTAAAAAAGGTTGCTATTATGAAAATGTCAGGTATGGGATTTGAAATCGTCTAGCGTATTAAAATTAATATTACAATAAAAGATTCAATTTTTTGCAAATTGATTAATTATTTTTTAGACTTTTAATCTTTAGCGGTATTACAAACTGTTGTTTGATGCATATTTTGTAAAGAATGATTTAAACCCATGTTTTAAGCAAATTTTATTAAAAAAATTATAAAACATTAAATATTTTAACAAACTGTATAAAATGTTTTAACAGGGGTTAACTACTTTATTCTAATATTTAAATAATTCAACAACGATACCTGTTAAAAGGAATTTTAATTCATCAAATCATATATGTAAAACAATATATCTCCAGCAACTTTAAATATATTAACTAATTGTTTACCTTTAAAATTAGAAAAAATATCACTTAACAAGTTTTGATGTAAGCCATGCTTAAAAAATTTGATAGGTGTAGGTATGCCAACATTTGCTAATTGAAAAAAATTGTGTTAATTATATATATATATATATATATAATATATATATATATATATATATATATATATATATATATATATATATATATATTATTACAGTTTAGTACCTTGTCACTTCGTGGTGTTATTATGAAAATAAATAAATCTGTACAGGGAAATAAAACGAGCTACAAATTATTCGTTATTTTAACTTGAACTGCGGGTACAACAAAACCGATTTTGTATTTTTTTTCGGAATTTTTGATGAAATCCATAATGACAATAACTAAAACACTTAACACAACTTAGTGTAAAAGAGTACAAAAAGAATCTGATAAAGGCGCCAAATTGAAATTTCTCAAAGAAATATCTTGTTTTTTCGCAGTTCTTAAATAATAAAAAAGTATTAATGTCCAGAACCGTACGGCAATTGCCCCCTCTGAAGCAACAAAAAGACCATTTGATGGGTTGTTCTCTGGGGTGTATTACGATTAAGATGATTTTTGGCATACGGATATTTTTTTGGGAGCTGATTACGAATCTGAATTTTTAATCGGCAACGTTATGTTATTGAGATATTTATCACATCATTAAACTTAAATGGGAAACTAAGGAAAATACCCATATTCTCACATCTTTTGCAAGAAATTTTTGAGTTTTCCGCTAAAGTGGCACCTAATATTTGATTTTCATGATCTTTAAAATCCATTTACCCTTTAATTTTTTGATATTCATAAAATGGAAAAGTAAGATGAAAAAGGGGGTAAAATAAATTTAAAAAATGGGTTTTTAAGTAATAAAAATCAAATATTGAGAGCCAGTTTCCCTTTAAATTAAGTGTTGTTTACAAAAGGCGAGGAATATAGCGAAACTAAGTTAAATAAGCTTTTAAGTTTGATAATGGATATCTTGAAAACGTAACGTTTCCGACTAAAAATTATTTTAGATTAATAATCAGCGCTCCAAAGAACTCACGTTGCCAAAAATCATTAAAATCGGCTTGGTGGCTGATAGGTAAACAATTACCCCTGTTTGCCAAAACAATTTATTTTCCAAGAATCCCATTTATTCATTGTTGGCTTTAGTTATTTAAAATATCAAAGCTAATTTTATTGACTCTTACAATTATTAAAAAACATGTGATTTGGATAAATCAATCAATATTGATGTAGACACTTTAGATGACTTCAATAAACACCTTAGAAAATTTAAATTTTAAATTTTAAATGATGTTGACAAAAATTAAACGCTAAATAAACTAGTAAAACTTTCCACTATCAAATTTTTTTTATATAGGTTTTATTGGGGTGGGAGATCCTATAAATGCTTAAATATTCATTGATTTTTATGTTTTTTTTTTAATGCAAAGATATTTTATATATTTTTCAAAATTATTATGTAGTTTACTTAAATAATTAAATAAAATACGTTTTTTTATTAATTAAAATGGCGGCTGTAGGCTAAATTATTTTAAAGTCAGAGAAAGACTTCTTAACTGGCGGACACTGTAGCATCGGTTCTAGTGATTTAAAAAACAAAACCTAAAATTGTTTGTCTTTATTAATGTAGGTACCGTTATAGTTTGTCGGTTAACCTAAAAATATAAAAAAATAAATTGCGAAATACACTGCTAAAAAAATGACTTTTGCTGACTTTGATGCTTTGAAACAAATATTAAAAAAAATCAGAGTTTTGAACCTTTACATAAAAACACTGATATTAAAAATGTGTGCAAAATTTTAGAAAGATCGGTCAATAACTTTTTGATGTATTGTGACCGCCAATTTAAAAATATTGTTTTGAGAAAAACGCGTTTAAAGTTTGAATAGGTTCCTAACAATTCAATAATTATAGTGACTTGCCGACTCTGTAATATAAGAAATACCTAAAATTTTGTTCTAAAATTGACCAATTCTCAAAGGACTATACTAACATATTAAGAAAAAAAGTCAACATTTTACAGGTATCTCCTCCCTTAAGGTATTACTGGTAGTAATTGAAATATTGACACTATAAATCTACATTTTTCTAGAAATCTTAATAAACCTATTTAAAAAAACGTGTTATTTACTTAATAATTCCTAAAGCAATCTATACAGGATGTTTCCTAAATGCGGTTAAAAAGTAATAAGTGGCTTATTTGTAGACTAATTTTACAAAAACATTTCATATACACATACAGTGTGGCTGTAAATATTCCCCTCTGCGAACTTTTGTACCCTTAATTTTTTTAGTAGTATTAAGTAGCCGTAAATAAATATTTTACAGAATAGTTTTAAAAATATATTTTTTTATGTTTCCTGTGTGGACGAGTTTTGTTTTTATTTTTGGACCATCCATGAAAGCTAAAAGCTTAAATACTAACGTACCGTGGGTGTCTTAAGCGAGGTAAGAGGAAGTTTGTTAACATGGGACTTAAACACTTCAATATTTAGGGGAAAGGAAAGACTTCCTCGGGCAGTGGGTTCCATATTCTAGAAACTCTAGGACTTCAGTAGTAATATCCAATTTAGCAAATTTTATTTTTTGTTTTTGCAAAAAAAAAAAAGAAAAGGCAAAAGAACTCTATTGTCATTTTTTCTGCTAGAAATATTTGTGCAAGTGCCTGGACTTTACAAATCTAATCAAGATAGTACTAAATAAGCCCCTACTGTACTTATTAGCACTTCAATTTCATTAAAATCAAAAAAAGGAATATTGTAAGGTATTTTTTATAATATAATATATATTTATTATTAAAAATTTGTAAAACAGTTTAACTCCGGCTCTTGAAAACAATGTTTTTTGGACCGATGTTCAAATAACCGGCTTTAATAAAATTGGATTAAAAATACACTTCTAATTTTTTACCTCCATTAGAAAACACTCTGTATGCAAAAGTTTAAAAATTTAGCTGTCAAACCTTATTTTAGGCTTATTAATTTAAAACATTTTAAAAATATATAAAGAGGGATTTTACCGAGAAACCAAAGGACATTGCACTTGACGAAAAATTTAGTAATTCATATTACAGGTTTTAGGAACCACATGCAAAAAATAAATACTTTGGTGCACCTTAAATTATTGTTTTGCTACCAACCTATATTTTCTTTTGTTTTTTGTTTGTTTGTATGTACTGTAATTTAATGCATTCAAATGTGCACTTTATTATTCATTATATTTATAAGCCATTTGATTTTATAGAAGAGAGGAAGTCATTAGAAATATAGTGTTTGTATTTCCTTGCACTGCAAGGTAGCATCAGTCGGAACACTGTCTGATCTGGCGATGCAGGTTTTCACAGTAGCCAAAGGTTTTTCTTAATTAAGGTCACTAACCAAACAACTCAAAAAAAAATGTTTTAATAAGAAATAGAAATGGCTTATAGACGTGGTAGATTATGGTCGATCCCGCCCTCTGTCTAGAGTTTGATCTCAATTAACTCCGAAGAAAAATCTTTGGCTAGTGTGAATGAAAATCTGCATTGCCAGATTGGACAGTGGGGTGGAACAAAAAACATTTTTTTAATCGTTTTGGAAAGTCTTGAAAATGTGCCTCTGAATGTACACAAACTCGTGTTAAAAGTTGAACTCTATAATTTTTTAATTTAGCTTTTTTATTGGCACTGAAATTTTCT